>CM029784.1:13833917-14073942 GCA_017562165.1 Ectropis grisescens
GGAGTTTTTTAATAGTTTTAAATTTTTCTTGTTCTGGAACTGGTGGTAGGTACATAGAGTTTTCAATAGGTGTTTGGGTTAACTTTATTTTCATTTGGTTTATTAGTAGTATTTTTTTTGTGGGAGCTGGCTTTCCAATGGACGCAATATATTGATTAAATTGATTTGCGACAGAACGGGGCTTTTCTACTATTGTATTTTAAGTTTTACGTTATCTTTTTTACCAGTACCTTTTTTATTTGTTATCTCTCAAATGATTTCCCACATTATTTTAGTTTTATTTGTTGCAGTATCCCTCAAGTAGATTGGTGATGTGTAAACCACTTACACTACGCGCACAGACGCAGTTTATTACCAATTCAAGGTGCTCAGAGCACATCTAGTGGTTTATATCGATGTCATTAACATTTACAAGTTCACAACATTACTTTTTTTTTTTGTACCTATCTTGAAGAAAAGCTTACGACCAAATTGATTGCTACCTACGAAAAAGTATGTAGAGGTATTAGGCTTTCCTGCGCATATTTTAATAGGGTAAGATAGGCTGCAGGCTGCGCAGTGTCGCTCATATGCCCATGTGGGTGAATTTGTTCGCTTTGTTATTCAGACGAGTAGGTATACAGCTAGGTGGCTCTGACGTCACGACAGCCAACATGGCGGCGGCTGAAAACGCGCGCGACGCCGCCGCCGGGCGCCGCCGCAGGTAGCGCTCGGCACCGAGACCCGAATCTCGCAGCGATCGACTCGCACTAGCCGCGAGCCGCGAGTTCAGTACCCGGTTGACAGCCGGTGAGAGGCGGCGTGACGCGCCCGAGCCTTCCACACACACGCCGCCTCTACGCGATTTTCTACCGTAAATAATTTTTGTACACAAAACCTGTGTTTACTTTACACGAGGAACTGATAGTGCGACTGAGCGGTCCGTGTGAACTACACAGCGAAGCCTACGCCAACTGAAATTCGTGTTTCAGCGCGTTTGATAATGTCTATTTACTTCAGGGAATAATAGAGTTACCTAACGTGATGCGTGATAGCGCAGTAACCATAATATTCGTGTAAAAGGACATTTGAGGAAAATTTGCTTGTGTATTGAAGTAGTGGCCGTCTCCGATGGATATAAACTGTACAGTGTTTTACATTGATTATTTGTTAATTGACACTTTGCCTTCTTGTGGAATGTTGGAAATTCTGCTGGAAATCTGACGATTTTTATGCGACAATGGCGGAGCGCGATCGTCCTGCGAAAACCCACATTAGGGTGGGTTTTTACGACATCGAGAGGACCATTGGCAAGGGAAATTTTGCCGTCGTAAAGTTAGCACGACATCGAATAACGAAGACTGAGGTAAGTGAGAAACAAATCAATATACTACTCATAGCACGTAAGTCAACAATATTAACATAATTGAACTGTTGCTTACTATTTAAGCATCTCTATAAACGTGAGTTGGAGAACCTAGTCAGCTTATTCCAGTCAGCTAAACCTATCGTAAAGGTTTAAGATACTTAACTAGACTACGCAAAGTTAATATCAATGAAAAGATATCTCATGATCTCGAGGGTCCTAATCAGGAACACGAGAATGTCGTAACATCATCGATTGCATCAGTCGTGCGTCAATTTACTTAGGTAATTACCAACCTACACACTTCAAACTTATTCAGACAGTATAGATACTGTGATTACTGTGAAGTTAATGATAGTAAGCCACGTAACCTACGGATTTCGTACCTATTGAGGCTTTCATTGGTATTGCACGTATTGGAATTTGACAATCTCTTACGTACCTATAGGTAAACAATGGTAGATTTAATTACTACAACATGACTATGGTAAGTCATATTATAAAACCTGACTTATGCTCAGTCTGATGTCTTTGACGTCCTAGACGTCGAAAGTTCCTCTACCGATTTAACTTGGCCCACAAAATTGACGGCTTTTTATCCCGCGTAAACCTGAGTAAATACATTGGTACTACAGTGACAAGTCTCAAAAAGATCTACGCGAGTGCCCTGAAGCAGAGGGGATTCCTTAATGATGTAATGTATGTAATTAATAACAGAAATATCTATAAATCTACATTTATTCTTAGTCGTTAGTACGTCTAAATTATTCAACCAGTTCTCGTAAATTTTCGTACATATGCTAAAGAAGCTATTGTCATAAATTATATTATTTGCCAATTTTGAGTTTCTCAGGTTCTTTGTAAGAATGATTCAAGGACACACTGTAAAGATATTACAATATTTATTTTGGCTATCAAATAATACAATAAACGTTTCTAATTGGAAACCGAAACTTTAGTAATAAATAACATGGTTATGGAATAGGAACTTAAACCAGATCAGAAAGTACCTAAATCATGACGAGAGGTCATTGAAAATGAGAAATTCTTATAAGGCTACAAGACAACATAAGGAACAATAGAAGGCAAAACGGTATAGCTAAGTACTAATGAAATTGTTTGATTGATCTAAAGTTTAAATATTTTTAAGAAAAACTTAAAAAAACAATTAATGTAAATACGAAGCCCACAATTATACTTACAAACAATACAAAGTCGAATGAGACATACAACTCGGCAATAATTTTTGAATACTTTGAAACAACGAGCACGCAATGGAATAGCAAAGTTAACAATAAAGTTAAAACAGAACCCATTGTTCTAGTTCATACAACTCTAGCAACAGCCAACAAATTAGAATATTTATACAAGAATCTTGAATTGGCCAACTTTTAACTATAGTACTTATATGGGATCAAGGTTATAATTTTTAAACAAGAAGATACTGTTAACGAAAATAAAACTAAAACGACTAAGTATCATAACATCGTGCACGATTAAGTAGATAAAACAAACGATACGGCGTAAGTTGTGGACAACTTTGTGAAGAAATGGAAACAGCAATAATCATACGTAAACATGCAAATGTCGCTAAGGTCATTATCTGTTTGTATATCCACCACAAGCATCCGCATACACGAGATATAACAGATTACGTGACTACTACATTAAAATTTGCTAAGTGAATTAGTGTCGTTTACCTAGCTAATTTGAGTATTGCATATTTCTAGAACATACGACAAAAATTATCATTTAAGCGTACATAAAAGAAAGGAGACTATAATAAACGAGTCAAATTTGACATATTATAGATAAATGAACCGTATGATCTCTAACAAGGATGCGATATAGTTAGTGATTATTTTAAGAGCCCTTCTGAGAAGCAGCCGAAGACTCTTTACTTATTCATTCTAATACGAGAGTACAACAACGAAGTGGGTCATTGGCCGAATACTGTGGCACCGTCTGTGAGTCACTGGCGTTGACTTTCTAACTGGCCATTACGTACATTTCGAGCACAGATTCGATAATACTAACACTTAAGTCAGGCTCGATATCGCTATTTATAGATTTCCATCTGAGACCTGAAATCACGAATCTAATGTCAGTAATGATGATGCATTACGCGCTGAGACGAGCACGCTCAATGAATGCACCGAAATAACAGAACGGGCGCCCTCGGCCTTCACTACTGTTTTATTGAGTACGTGCTCTCTTTGATGTTAAGATGGAGTGACGTTCACTAAATAAAATTCCCCTTCAATACTTCGACCGGTCTGCTTAGTGAAATCTGCAGGTTTTCGTCAATGACGCACGTCTATTGTTCGGGAAGAACAATGTTGTCGGATACTTTCTTTTCCTTTTTACGACTTTCTTTCTTTTTACAACTCCAATAGCGAGCACTACGATGATTTGGAAGACTTACAGAGAATTCCGTCCTTACGGGACGAAAGACGAATAATCTCATCTATTTCCTAAAATCGGAATTAGATTCTTGAGAAATTCTCCAAAAACAATCTTCCTCTTGAGTCTTGAAGCATTCACAGCATACCGACTCGCCAGATAAAAACATAAAGTGGAAACATTAGCGAAACGTTCGGTTTGTTCCATGGCACATAACTCTAAACTCTATCAATCAGTGATTCAGCTTGCGAGCAGGAGCTCCGACCGCCTGCTGTGGCCAGAAATACCGCGGCATCGACCTTGCCTCCGGATGCACGCTTTGCGTTGTTTTTATTATTTCACTTTTTCGGGCGTGTTGTACCAAGGTGATGGCCGAAGCTTTTGTTCACGGGTACAAAAAATAAGCTTGAATCAGTGATAACTTTCGATTCACTTGCATCATCATGCGAGTATTCGCTCTCCAAAGGAGTACTTGTTACTTTGTATCAAGTCTGTTCAATCATAGACGAACTGGTAATGTTTTTTTCACGTCTATCAGATCTGTTTTTTGCGGATTAGAGATCTCATTGCGCAGGTATACTAAACAGACACTTTGAGTCATTGCGTTTCGCTTGGTAAAATAAAGAAAGTGCGATCAGTCTGAGGATGCGTGATCCGCACATGTAAGTCTGGCGAATATTTTGCCAGGAAATCATACCGTATGGCACGCGCTTCGTTTACTCGGCTTGAAAAAATGTACGCTTGACGCAAAAGCGTTATCTATTTTGGAGATTTGCGTCAGAGACTGGCTGTTATCTACGCTGTGCAGTCTGGCGGTCACCCCGCTCGACGTCTTCTACGTTTTTGGATACGTTCAACTCTCTTTGCCTTCGACGCAAACGTCACTTTCGTTTCATACATTTCACTTAAATAAGCAGATATACGAGTAGACTATTCACCTACATGATAAGCTAACATTATAGGTTAACGCTGTTAAATGTATGCCATAATAGCACATTAGATATTGTTTAAGCTACTACGGGTGAACTAGGATGCGTTTATCAATAGATAACGCGATATCATAGAGACACGCGTGTGTGTTTGCTCTCGATAAGTACTTGGCCGTTGTTATCTCCCGCTGACGTCAATCGGGAGAATTGAAGACGCTTGTCGGTGAAAAGAATTCTAATACACATGCAATTAACCTTGTAGAGCTCGTCTTTAGACGTTTCCATTGTACTCGTAAGTACCCCAATTTAGTTTTACGTCAATAACACTATTCAAGTTCGTTGGTGCTTTGCCCCCTTGACGCACAACATTTACTGTACTTTACAAGGTTACCTCTGATCTTATCGAAAGGTTCGTCTCGCAAATCAGATACCTTATCTTGAATAACTGAAATTGTTGCAGACAAGTTATCCTCGTAATTTTGGGGCGTTTTGGGATTGGCTGATAAAACGACGATACTTTAACATAAGCTGCAATCTGCAATACATGCTAAATAAATTTGTTCAATTTGGTTGTTTTTTTTAAAGATGTGTGGCTGTGGTGTACGTAGGTAACAAACACATTTACGTTCAATGGACCAAAACTTTATTTGGGTAAATTTTTATACGTTAATATGTTTTTATTAGTTCTTTAGTGTTTTTCAAGTTGATATGTTTTATAAGTTAATGTGTTTTTATTCGAATTTTTGTGGCTCAGGTACCTGAACGGCATACCAATTCGTTTTGTATCCAAATAACTTTTTAGGCAATAACGCAAAACTAAATTAAAGAAATATGCATTAAAAGCTAATGAACTTTAAGCATTTCGACATAAGACGGGAAGGCACAGATTTACCATTTTTTTTTTCGAAACCATATTTTTATTCATTTTGATTTGACATTCAGAGAGGAAGGAGATTAGAGAGTATTAGGAGTATTAATCTAACAACGGTATTTTTAGTTTTTTCTTTGAACTTTTGAAATAAATATAAATTATCCGTATAATTTATTTTTGTAAAATATTGTTTTTACGAAAATAACTTGATTACAAAATAACATTTTCTTTTTCTTTTTAAAGAAATTAGTTAATAACCGAATGAAATAAAACAACGAAATAAACCCTTGATTTTTCCAGTCACTTTGCGTTTTCATCCTAATAACTTTGCTAGAACGCTAAGGACGTGGACGGACGTGGAGAAGGGAGTGGGTCGTGGGAGGCACTAGAATGGAGGGTAGATTTTACGCTCGCCGTGCTTCGTACTAGTTTTACCAGGGCAGCGACTAGAGACGAGGGTCTCTAGAGCGTTTACAATGCTTTGTATTGAAATCTTGTATCCTGAGACTGAATAGCGAATACTAAAAACTCATGTACCTACTTATAGTACCACTAACGGATAACATGTTAGTAGGTAAATGACAAATAATAAAAATGATTTTTGCGACAAAAGCTTTAGCTAATATTAAAACTAAATGTTGGACCCCGTTCTGAAGACATTGTTTCTCGTTAACGTTGTTCCAGTTATATATCTGGGATAAAAAGCCTCTTGTGTTCTTACAGACTGTTTTTTATCTGTTTTCCAAATTTCAGCCGGATCCGTTCAGACTTTACGACGTGACTGAGCAACAAACGTTAGGCATATGTTATCGTTATATTTTAACTACCTCAGAGTCAATGGTTTCAATTTTAAAATAACTTTTTATGATTTTTCTAATACTCTACATAACAAATAAATTAGACAGAGCTAAAAATTAGGATGATGTAGAATATAATATGTTTTTAATTCTACCAATCTAATCTAACTAAACCAAATTGAACATCAATTTTGAAATAAGGAGTGTGCAGCAATACCATCTAGCAATGTGCGATTGGTGATATCTTAGTTCTTACATTTGTGAAAAATATCTTGGTCTCTTGCTGTTCTCTTGGTTGCTTGTTGTCTCTACAGTTTGTTACACAAAAATACCTTGGATTAAACGTATTTTCTGTCTGAGAAGTCTGATTCAATCCCAATACATTATCAGCATCTTTATATTGCTGAAAAATGCTTGTGTCTAAAAAAACAAAGCCAAAACAAAGCCAGTCTTGAAGAAACCCTAATTAACCCAATCCCACCAAATGACCCTGTCAGAAATCATATCCGCTTCTGAGTTGCATATTTGCAGATTCCGTAAAATGTAACGACAGGCGAGGGTTCTACAGCCATCCTTTTCACACCCTCTCGTTCTAGCGAGTATATTGATCGTGGTCTGGACTTGTTGATCGCTCTAGGATTGAGGGCTATACACCCCTGAAATTTGTCCAGCCTTTTTTATGTGCATGAATCCTTTAGGATTCATGCACATAAAATTAAAAAAAAACTAAACTAAATTAAACTTGAATTACACCTCTTTAACGGGCCTGAAGGCGCCAGACGGGCTTATTTTGTTTATCTTGCATCTATTAAGCTTATTTTTATGTGGTGATATTTATAGTAGGGTAGGTAGGTATAGTAGGGTAGGTAGGTATTCAAACCTGGCTTTTAAATTAAAGTGACCGAAGTCGTCCTCTGGTCAAGTATAATTTAAATTTAAGACGAAGGTGACATACAAACTGCATACCTAAAAGATTGTAACAAAATTAGGTAGGTTATCAACTAAAAAATAGGTAAAACAAATCGAAATCCATTAATGATCAATCGATTATATTACGATTATAACTCATGTTGTTATCTATCTCTTGACGTCACTGTCTTATAAATGTAGGTATTGACGCCATTGAGCAATAGTGAGGACATTCACCGTTTCTTTTTTTAAGATTCTCTACCTCATTACTATTGACTCGTGAATTAGTATTTTTAATTGTTTTTTAGTCATCTTAAAACAGTTGTGATTATGAGAAGATTTCTCAGTATGAAACAGTGTTGATTAACCGAAGTTTTACGTATATATAAATATGTCGAGGTCCCCTCAATGCTACAAATAAGTGCCTATACCGAATTACACTGGACGATCAACTAATAAAGATAACCTATTTAAATAATATGTTTTGTTGTATTTATAAACGTCATTATCATCTATATTAAACATTTATGTTATACTTGTATTTTAACAATCTGTTTGGAACTATAAATCTCTGTATAAGTCGTGTATCGCGACCGATGTTTTACGGTTAGTGACGTCATGTCAGTCTTTAGTGTTTTAGCGGGAAAATTCAAAATTACTCTATTATTGTATCAACACTAATATTATTAAATATTTTTTTATGGTAAAAAAGCGTCAATCTTCAAAATAAAAGCAATTTCGAATAATTGTTAACATCCCTAATCGCCTGTTCAGCGGACATTTCGTTAAAAATGTGAATACAACGTAATAAGATCACTAAACTGACAAAACCACCGTAACCTAGACGAAGGTCAAGTCAAAATTAATATTATTAGTACACTAGCTGAACCCGCTACTTCGTTCGCGTAAGCAGATGTTACTGACTTATAGTGTACATTAGTTGGAAGTATCGTACGTCAAAATATTTGCATAATGTAATCATTGAAAAACCGAGTGAATTTGTTTTTCCACACAAAAATTTATTTAATTTTATCATCTTTATTTTTCTTTTTTTAAACAAAATTAAACATACTTATTAAGGTTTCGTAGTACCTATCGAACATAGCCGCAAGTGTTAAGTTTGTAGGATTTTTATAGGATACATTACGAAAAGTCTGAAGCTGATGTGCATGATCTGATTACCTACTTATCTCTTTTTATCCGCAAGCTGTTTTCTAGTTGTTACCCGCGACTTCGCCCGCGTAAAATTTTGAACGTAGCCTGTGTGGAATGAAAATGATTAAAATTTTGAGTTTTAATGATAGGTTCTCAAGCAAGTTGAACCCGTAAATCTAAGCCAAATCTTAGTGAAATGTTAATGTATGAATTTAATTGTAACCCAGAAAAAAAAACCAAGAACGAAAGAATCCAAATTCGGCATCAAAATCCTTTTAGCAGCAAAAACTTATTAGTACAATTTAGAATACCAGTAACGCCACCTAGTGATGAAAGAAAAAATACATACCACAATAGCTAAACATTGATTTAAATGGCCTTTAGTGCTTTTAGATTTAAACTGGCATTAGCGCCATCTAATGAGAATATAATGTTGCTTGTTATTTTGATTGTGAACGCAAATCACCTGTATTATCTACGCCAAAAAGGGTGCATACATTTTTCATTTTTGGCGCCTTTTACCTTACCATCATATCAAGTACCTTACGAAAATATATACTTATTATAGATTAATATAGAGTTTAACGAAAATATAGACTTAGACCCCATGTGAAATTTTACACTCTAAACTATCTGTGTTTCGTATGCCAACCCAATTCGTTGTGCCGTTTTGACGTAATAGTTAATATTTGTTTCCTTAGGGCCCATGCTTCTTTTCAGGTTGATAGGTAGTACATATATGTGGTATTTCAGACTATAAGTTATCTGTTTCAATTTTCTACCAAATATGCTTAGTCTTTCCGACGTCACAGTAACCTATAAGTAACCGATTTGCTATTTCTGAGTACAAACTACGTGTGTTTCAATTCCTTCCAAATATGTTCAGCCGTTCCAACGTTGTCCTGTAACTGTAAATATAATGAATGTCAATGTTTGGATGTTTGTTACTTAATCATGGCGGAACGTATCAAGTGATCGGGCTGAAATTTGAAATACAATTAGATTATAGTCTGGAAGAACACATAGGCTAAACATTGCCTATGTATAGTTACTTATCTATATGTCCCTATGTGTTACTTAAGCTAAGCCAAGAAGATGTTTCAAATTTTAACTCGATACATTCAGCCATTCCAACGTAATTGAGCAGCAAAATTTAAATATTGATATATTTATATAATATTAGGAAAAAATAGGATATTACAAAATTTTGATAAAATAAAACCGGTCAAATGCCAGTGGGACTCGCGCGAAGGGTTCTGAACCATTAGCAAATAAAAGGATTTTATTGTATGGGAGCCCCTTAAACAAATATTTTATTTTAATTAATTACATTTAAAGAAACCATAAAACTTAATATTATGTGAATAGTGAAAGCGTCAACCTGTGACAGGTACGTTATTATTATCGAGCAAGAAACGGTAAAAAAATCAAGTTTGTTGTATGGAAATAAGCCCCTTTTAAATATTTATTTTAGTTTTAGTATTTTTGTTAAAGCGGCAATAGAAATACATCGTCTGTGAAAATTTCAACTGTCTAGCTATTGCCGTTCTTGAGATACAGTCTGGTGACAGACGGAGGGATGGACGGACAGCGAAGTCTCAGTAATAGGGTCCCGTTTTTGACCCTTTGGGTAAGGAACCCTAACAACGGTCTGCTTCGGTCACCGAAGCTTGTTGAACACTACCTTTAAATTATAAACAGTATTTGGATTAAAATAATAAGTTAAGTTACGGCTAGTCTAGTAAGCTCCAGCTGACCTAGTCGGGAGAACGGCGACTGTCGATCCGGAGACCCAGGGTTCAAAACCAAGCGCACCACTATATTTTCAGAGTCATGTTCGTAATGCTGGTAATTAAACGGTGAAGGAAAATATCGTAAGGAAACCGAAATGTACCTAGAATGTAAGTTCTAAGTCATATGTCATCCACCAACCGACACTGGGCCAGCGTGGTGGATTATAGCCTTGTCTCTCTCCTTGCGAGAGAAGGCCCCGACGCCCAGCAGTGGGAACATTTAATGGGTTGTTTATGCTCCTACTTATTATGCTGATATGTTTTCTCCAAAAGAACAAACATTTACTTCAATGACAGGTAATTTAATTCTGTCGATCGACTAACTAAATACAGATAAATCTAAGCTGATATTTGTTTTTATTGATATTTGAAAACTACCTCCTGTTTTCGATATATAAGATCACCTCTGAAGTATTTTCTAACAAACAAAAAAAGAATCATCCCAATTAACTCACAATTAGCGGAGTTATCGTGTAAAATAAAACCAAATAAAAAAAACATGCAACCCTATTGAGAACATCCTCCTTGTTTGAAGGAGGATATTCCCATCCTCCTCCTTTTTCCACACAAAAATATATTTTTGACAATTATTTTGTCATTCAAGACGACGCGACGCGATCGTGGGCACTTCTTGAATTTAGAATCTAGATATTCTGTGGATCGTCTGTGATACACAGAATACTTAGAAGTTAGTATGTACCGAACGCGCCGTGCGTGTCGTTATTATTTAATGTTTATGTAATTTCCGAACTACCAAACCAATAATGTTCAAATTTTGATGGGACAATATAAAAAATGTGTTCTTTCTAACAAAAAAAGAATTAATGAAATTAAACAACGCAAACATGAGTTACAACCAAATACACATTCTGACTTTCACCCCCTCCCGCAAGAAAACCGATCAGAATTTGGGGATCAAAAGTAGCCTACAGCAATTTCCTTAGTTTAAACTAAAATCATGCCAAGTTTCAGCTGAATTGAATCAGTAGTTTCGGCGTGATACGTGATCCCTATACAGAAAGACAGACAGACAGACAGACAGACAGACAGACATGAAAGAAAAAAAAATGCAGATTCGCCATCAGTATCGACTATGGAGTGCTCCAAAAAAAAATTTTTCAAAATATCTTCAATGTACAGAATTCGACCCGTTACAGTTTTATTATAAGTATAGATATTTATCGCGGATAATAAGTTTCCAAAATTCTAAATCTAACATATTTTGCATTTCCAATATTTTATGTAATTTTAAGCGCTCGACTTGGCACTGCCGTGCCCCCAGATCCTTAAGCTGATGAATTACTGCTTTCAGTTGTTACGCCATCGTCAACTATTTATTAATTTAACTTTTGTTCTTGAAAATATAAATCGTGAAAGTAAATAACCTCCTCCTTTTTTTGGAAGTCGGTTAAAAAGGGTTTATCATGTATTTTCCCGACAGTTGGCTCATTCAATACAAAATATAATCCCGGTCTGAAACGATATTGTTATCGGTAAAGGTGATAAATAGGATCAGACAGGTTTGGGATCAAATAAATGCGAATTGACAGAACAATATTTCGGGAAAGGTTCAAAAGGTCCAATTTAATTTGGCGCTAATCTCCCTAACGGTTCAAACAAAATGTTGTTCATTCTGCTTCTTTTTATTTTAATTTCGTAAATGCTGGTTCAGTTTGATTCTCCTCAATAGGTACAGCTCTTAGGCTTTCGTCATTTCATTTAAAGTTATACTTAACAAGACAAGACAGGACATGACTGTGTCTTGACTGTGTCTTGAGTGCAGATTACAGTCATTTCTTATAAGAGAAGACCTAGAAAATGGATGGAAGACCTAGAAAAAAAGTGCCAACGGTTTTATGTTCAATTAAAAAAAGACCCACTTCATTCACTTTCGTCTGTCGGGCCACCATACAAAACCGCTAAAAGTCTCGTTAAACGGTGTAAGGATTGAGCAGGTACATAACTCCACATTTTTGGGGTTCGAGATTGATCGCAGCATAACGTGGGAACACTACATCGACAAGACGTGTGCTAAAGTTAGCAGTGCGTGCTTTGCGCTAAGACGCGTATCCCGGAGTGGTCTCTGTGGAAGTGTCGCGTCCATGTTACTTTGCCACAGTGCATTCTCGGTTACAGTATGGCGCCGAACTATACGCGCGCGCTGTCGACTGGGAGCGTGCGTTCTACGTCTAAAAACGTGCCGTACGTGCCATCGTTGGCGTATCGTAATGCACATACGTCAGGCTATATATTTCAAAGAGCTTGGCATACTTACGTTACCTGCTATCTTGATCTACCAAGTGGCTGTGTATGTCAGAAATAATCTGGAATCGTACAACAAGCGAGGAGAGGTACATTCTTGCAAAATACGCAACGCCGACCAGCTGGATGCTATACCACACTCACGGAGTCACGGAAGCTGACTCACATTATGGGACCGGAACTATACTCATAATACTCTTCCTAATATAGTTACATCGGCCCAAAGTTTCGGCAGTTTCAAAAACAGATTAGTGCTCGCTTATCGATCAAACTTTTTATAGTTGCAGCGAATTTTTAGAGAGTGATGACAAAGTTCCTATAAAAATTAAAAAAAAAATTGACATCAGTCAGTACAATTGTATTAAAACATAATTATTATACTCGCATATTGCTATACACTTTTCTGTACGATAATTAATATAATACATTGAAGTAATTATTTTAAACTTTGAAAATGTATACAAACTGAATGAACTGAACTCTTTCTTTTGTTTTATTTTTTATTAATTGACGTGTAAATTGTACATTTATCAATAAAGAACTTCGACTTTGGCCTGCTTAGGCTCATACTTTTGGTTAAATATGTTATCTTTCTTTAGCTTTAAGCCGTGTGAGGAAATAATTAGTATAATACAAATATAAATATGATCTCATAGTTATTGTTATTTAGATCTCGATATGTCTCAATGTTAGGAAAAGGCCCTTATATGTTTTCCTCTTGTTTCTATCTGGAGTCACACCAGGTCAGTTCTGCTGGAATTGCTAATAAGATTTTATAATGGCTCGAAGATGTTTTAAATCTACAGAATACATGTACTTTGTCTACAAACATCTCTAAATCGTAGATATTTCAGTTTAGTGATGTAGCTGAAAGTTACTCATACCTCTAAAAGTCGTCGTTCAAATACATCAAGAGTTAATTTGTTAAGACCCCGGTACTGTCGACGTCATGACTCGTCTGCTTGGCAACTGTGATAGGTAGCCAGCACGTATTTATCATCACTATCCTAATTATCCGCACGCAAATCGTTATTTGAATCACGGTTTCATTTCGCGTTTTCCTTCGATTCTTGCTTAATTAAAGTGCTAATTGAATTGACTTCGGGAAAAGTTCGTTGAGATATTGAATGATTTCTTGAAAGGAAAATTACCATTGACCAATCGAGGTCTTGGGTTTTTTTTTGGTATTTGACCAAAAAGTAACGAGGATGAAGATACAAAGTTAGTAAACCTAGTTATTAGTGTTACAAAATACTAATACAGTAGTTATCAATGTTAAAGAAGTAGTAAGTACCGTTAATCCAGACAGAAAGAGTCTGAAAATAACCACAATGTATTATATTTCCTATGACAATAATAATAAGTTTTCTTTAATAATTATATGTATGTATACATATATTATTTTAGGTACTACCAAAAATAATACTATGTACCAATTCTGATTTACATTTCCAAAATATCATAGATACTAACTAAATGGACAAAGTTTAAATAAAGATATAAGCTACTAAATCACATAATTAAAAATAACATCAACAATAAATTCATCAGTCACATAACCCACCCCAAACGGTACCCGGCACAAAGTTGCCCATTACACTGGCAGCATTATCCCGCTGAATAGCGATGGACAATCTTTGTGCCAAGTACAAGCCGGAGCGGGAGTCACCGCCATTTTCCCTGCGTTGTCCTAACTCTCTAACGAGCTCCCGCGCTCATTCTGATTAGGTAAAGTTTCAACGATTGTTGACTGGCAGTGTTTTGAATTACAACTGACTTCAATTTCACTATCCCGCCTAATAAAATGTAAAATATAAACCATTTGTACAACTCTATAGTTATATAGTATTATTGCAAACTAGACATACTTAATTATATAACCTAAAGAACAATGCAATGTTAACTCTACTAAATTGCAGACAATGAGCAATTTACCACTGCTTAATAAAGATTAATATGCCGATGCTAAAATAATGAACACAGGTGCCGAATTTTAAACGATTTTTGTTGTTGTGGTATTCTAAATTGAACATAATGACAGACCCTTAAGTGGTAATCAGTAGCTTGACTTGTTTGACGTCAAACATAACTTTAAAACAATCCAAGATCCAACATTTGTACCTATTTCGTATACGCGAGCATGAAATAGAGTAAAATACAACGACATATTAATATTGTAGAGTTTATTTTTTTAAATTAACTGCAAAAGTGGCATAATGCCATATAAACATTGTGTGATGTTTAACTTCTAATCTGTTTTTGTCTTCATTTGATGGTCAAACTAGCCTTTTAAATGCCTAAATTTAGTATCGAATAGTACGAGTATAATATAATGAAAAGTACTATACTTTTCATTATTTTATAAATCAAGTATTGTAAATCCTATTATACCCATAGAATTATGTACAGGTAAAAGGTTTTTCAGTTTGTAAAAACATATTTTACATTCATGTTTCTCTTGAATACTTACTATCTCATCATTGTTTTGAATATCACGTCTGAATAAGTACCACACCTTTGCCTGTCATTCTATTGTCTAGGACTCTAGCAGCATTGTGGAAACATTGCTGTGTTATAGTTTGAATGGAAATGTTTTCAGAGAAAATACCAAAATAATTTCCAGATAGAGCATCGATATGGTAAATATCAATGTAATAGAGATATAAATCATCAGAAATATTTGGGTGACGAGAGCAGTGCAGTGCTAGACAATACTTTGGGTTCTTCGTGTTCAAATAGCTACGTGGTACTGTACTGTAATGGGCAGGCGTGTTGCTTACCATCAGGTAAATGTTATGCTTGTCCTATGAATGTTTTATAAACACATCAATCGTATCTTCAACCTTAGTGCACACTTAAACTTTCACATTATGTGCTTTGGGCAATGTGTGTTTATTTAGGTTCAGATAACAACACATAATTTGTTTGTTGTTCATTTTAAACATTCCCTCATCAATTATAGCTGTATCAACGTCTGATGTATTTATTTACGCAAATAACAACTGATAACTGTTATCTACCTCAAAATTATTATTATGGTAACCGATTTTTGTTTTGTTTCATTCGTAAAGTATCGATATCCGTTATTTTGCGCATTTGTTTTGTTATAATACAACCATGTCATTACACACTGCATACGTAGTAATTTCATTCAGTTCTGTACCAGAGTTACGAAATTTTTCGTTGGGATGATGACTAGCTTTTTATCATTGAACTCATGCTTAAAAATAATAATAATAATGGTTTAAAAATGAGAGTCAGTTAATTTTATAGAATTGGTGATATATTTGAGTGTTTTTTAAAATGATAAACTACATTTTTTAATTAACATTTTACCATTTTTTAGCAGTTTTACCCGCCTAGTTCCGATGTGCTATTCCGTGTAGTGGCCTATGTGCTATTCCGGACAATAACCTGTGTTCCAAATTTCTCGATGCGTTCAACCGTTCGCACGTGATTGAACAATAAACACCAAAACTGTTAATTATAATATTAATAGGATATAGTGATGAGAAATGAGAAATTTACATGCGCCTGATAGTAGATAAGCATCATAGCCATCATAGCAGAGTATCTACAGCCTACAGGTAATACAGGTATTTGAATAAGAAGAGCATAAATTACTGAACTACGCTTGGCACCCGGAGATATAAGATGAAGTACCTCTTTGCCGTGTAATTTCTGTGGAACCATTACTCTTCAAATCGGAACACAGTATTCGGGACAGAGTTACTAAAAAAATGTGGTAGTTCTACCAGTGTAAAGAGTTTTACTAACTGCTAAAAGGCCACCAGTTACCGTTAGACACACTCAAAAACAAAGACAGGTAAAATGTTACATGAGTACAAAGCACATGCCTTCTTATAGATAATATAGGTCAACACTAGGGATTAGATAAAATAAATATTTAACACTTATTTCGGTTTGTTTCGTCCCAATATTTTTTTTATAGTTTAGAGCAGAGGTTCCCAATACTTATTTTGTCTGATGCCCACTTTGAGAATAATTATTTTAGCATCCCCATTTTTTCAGACACATACCTTTAAAACCACTAGCAGATATCAAACTCTCATTCTAAACGAGACTTTTAATACCCGCAAGAGACTTGAAAGTACAGTATACAACGGACTCCAAGCCTCTACAGTCTGTCTCTTACCGCCCCCTTTAGATCTACAGCGCCTAAAAGGAGTCGTTATCGCCCAGTTTGGGAAAGGCTGGTTTAGAGTGACGGGAGGAGCAGGACAAATGCCTGATGGCAACATCCCTTACATAACAACACAGTATCATGCAGTTATTGGAAGATGAAGAGTCAAAATCATTACCAAGCACTGAACTTGGGAAATTCGTGTACTCTTCAATTTTGGCCATAGCCCTCTCTTCGCTCCCTCGAATTGTCCCTATTGACGCCTATAGTGAGCCAATCCTTGAATATTTTAATCCTATTCGTGAGCAGGGTAAACGGCCACCAGGGGATCTAAGCATTCTAAGCCCTAACTAAAATGGTTTTGGCTTTGGGCAATATGCCTTCTCTTCATTGTGGCCTGAAAACAATGAGAGAGAGCAATATTAGCTACATCAAAGCCAAAACCATTCTAAGTACTTGTTTAGGCTTTAGATATCAGAAAGAGGCGAAAAGATGAAGTAAATACCCACAAAAAGCAGTGGACCCGGGAATGCCGAATTATTATTTAAACAAAACGGGCATAAAAGAGTTATAATTTCAAATATATATTTCAAAATGTTATAGGTATATAATTTAGTGTACGGGCTTATCGAATCATAACATCAATTTAGTAAAATCAACAGTCAGTGACAATGGTATCTATTTAGGTATGATTAATAGTATCCTACGTCAATGCGATATCATCAGTTCGTATCAATAAATACTTAAAATAATTCTGCCAAAGCGTACTCAATCTTGATATGTACTACCGGTTCTATCCGGTAACAAAGTAAAAGTTGGAAGTGGAACCAACTTATCAGAATCTCAATTTCCTATGGTTTAATATTATTTTATATTGCTATAATGAATATTCGTTTCTATATTCCTTTTTTGAACAATAATAGGTTTTCACTGGATCGCCATGTCGCTGTTGCTAAGCGACGATGCGGTCTACGGTGGAGCGTGTCCTTTTCACTTAAACGTTAGAAAACAGTTTTTTGGTTAAAAAAATAGAGATAGGTCGAACTAGACATGCGCCTGATGGTTAGCTACAGGCCTGCCCAGAACAACATAGTGAAACACAGTTAATAAATCTATTGTTTGAATAATCTCCTCACAACGAAACCATAATAAAAAATATAAGTAATTGTAATAATCATGCATCTACTCGAAAACCCGCCATTATTTGGATTTTGTACTTCAATGGATCGGCAATTCCATCACGAACATTTTGGTTGATATATTTTTCAAAAGGCCAAAATCTGATTTTATAAAGAGTTTATTCTAAAATTTGAGCGTAAAACAGCGAGAAATCCTACTGTTTCTCTTGCTCTTCTTGTGGTGTGCGATAAGGTAAGAAATACTCAATGTATTTTGCTCGGGGTATGCCATTAAAGTTCACCGAATTCAGTAACGACTAAATTCAGTCGACTTTATCCAAGTGTAATAAGCTTTTTATCCAGAAATTAAAACTGAAGATCTATTGTAGGTTGTGGGTTCGATTACCTATCAGAACAAAATTTGTGTCATGAATACGGATGCTTACTCTGTGTCCGAGCCTTTCTACGTATAATAAGTATGTACGCACTTACCGTGGTAACATAAATACATATGTATATGTATAATTGTATAGGATTGCTGTGTACAAAGATAGGAAGTTGCACAAATTGCAGTGGCCCGATAAGGCAGTGAGCATCTTGGTGATGACGTCACGGTTTGCGCAAGCATCTGTAGAACGGGGCCAATGTCAGATCAGCTGACCGGAGCGCATCCTATATATTTCTTTCAACCTTCAAATCTGGGTAAACCGTAAATGCTTTTTTTGCAAGGCAATTTTTATACCAGCCAAGCCGAGGGTTCGATTCCCACCCAGCAAATATTTGTATGATGATAAGCAAATAAACATGTATTTATAACCTATGAGTATTATATCAGCTATCTGGCTTCCATAGCAAGCTTTGCCTAGTTGGGGGTCAAAGTGTTGTGTGTGAAATGTCCACCAATATTTATATCTGTTCTTCAAATAACTACCTATACATATAATTCACGATTTAACGAACTTACGTGTTAGTAAAGTTGTATCTGAATTATTGTGTTAAACACATTTTAACCATTTTTTTTTGGATATAGTACACCAACGAAGAAACGAAAGAAACAGTCATTGGATACCTAAGAACTTAATAAATGATATATTTTATGTAGTTGAATTTAGATCGGTTAAAAATAAGACTATTCAGACTGATGGCAAATATGTTTTTATTTTATAACTAGATGTCCGCCCCGGCTTCGCCCGTGTTACATTATATACCACTCATCGGGATCCCGTACATTTCCAACGGTGAGATTTCAGTCATTCCTGAGAATATCGCTTTCAAACAAAAAATCTCATCAGCTACCTGCTACGCCACCTGTCGGAAATTGGTCGTACCAACTCAGATTTAGAAACGAATTTGATTAGCAAAGGTTTATATTCAATCACGCAATCTTAGACACATGCTGTCATGTCAAAGCACGGTACGAAAACTCTCAAAAAGGAATATTTTTTCCCGTTTTTGTTACATTCTTGATTCATGCTCCGCTTCTATTGATAGTAGCGTAATGTTCTATACCATTCTTCGAGGAATGGACTATCCAATAGAAAAATAACCTTTCAATTCGGACCAGTACTTTCCGAGATCCTAGCGTTCAAACAAACAAACTCTTCAGCTTTATAATATTAGTACAGATATAGATATGAAAACCCGATCCCAGAGCCGCCAGACGTCACGTATTTTCTCATGGATGAAATGTGGACGATTGAGTAGAGTTAGTACGTACTAAGAACACATGCTTACCCGCTAACTTGCTTAGACGGCCAATTTTGAGATATGGGGTCCAGTTGATACATTACTCACTTCACGTATTCTCTGATAACTGAATCCTTTTCACCTATGTTATAGGCAGTATCTTGAAAAATAAGGCCCCGATACTCCTAGACACTTTCCGTCGGCCGTTTTACTTAACAGACTCTATTATTTTGGGAGTTTTAAAGAATCTGTTAAGCAAAACGGCCGACGGAGTGTCTAGGAGTATCGGATACCTACCTAGGCAATGATTTGGACTATTAAGTGTTGAGAGAGTTGCTTTAAACTGTGCTGTATGCATAGAATAGATAATATAGATAGAACGGACACTCCCCACCCCCCGCCAATTTCAAGCTTCCTCACCCCTCAGGCCGTTTCGGATACGCTAGGAGCACTCAACGAAGGGCTGGTATCGAACATCTAATTCCTAACGAAATATCATCATGGTGGGTTGTTGTGCTGTTTACGGCTGTCCGTCAACTAAACGGGACAAGATTAAAAGCTTTATTTAATTTCCTAATGATAAAATAACGTAAGATTAGAAACTTTTCAATATCGTTGCTTTATAATATTACAAGCCCTGCTTAGTTTGGGGTCAGACGGTGTTGTGTGTGAATTGTCTACCAATATTTATTTATTTATAATAACGAAGTACGAATGTAATACACATTACATTGTGAGAATTCAGATTACGTTGCACCACGCAGCACTGCGCCTCGAGGTGCCTCGCGGCGTAGCGCGACGTATCGTGACGCAGCGGTGCATCGCCGGTACGCGCGGCCTGCAAGAGCGGTGCTGCGTCTCACGGTGCCGCGCGACGCCGCGAGGCGCAGCCTGAGGCCGCTGTGGCGACTTCTCTACTATTTCCGTTCAGACTTCGTTTAGAATTGATGCAGTTCGGTCGAGTGCTCGATTGAAAATATAATGATAGACTGGGATCTTGTTATAATCGGACTTCTTGCAGAAGAGGAAGAGGAAGAAGTTTACAAAAATAAAATTAAAAAAGAAGACATCACACAGGCGCGGCTAATAGATACGTTCCGCTGCGCCTCGCGGCATCTCGCTGCGCAGCGAGACGTCGTCCTACTACGATTTTAAGATGCGCCTCGCGACGTTGCGATGCGTCTCGCGACGACGCGCGACGTAGCGCGAAATCATTGGCCTCTTTGAGTATCGTCGCGTCGCGTCTCGGTGTGAATTGACCCTAAGTGTAAAATAAAATGTGAATGTGTACCTACTAACAGAAATAGATATCTAGGTACCTGATCTAAGGTTTCGTTTCATTTTACGCGGCAATACAAACACCCTCAGATTTCTGAAACAATTTAGAAATCTGTGCAAACACCCTTTTTAATTAGAATAGTATAATTTGACTCCATTCTATTTATGTAACTCAACATTATAGCAAGTTTATAGACTACGTCACCAGGTGAACTCACGGGGCACAACTATTCAATAAAACAATTCAGTAGCCCTAGCGCTAACGCACACATTCACGCGTGTGTACGAACGACATCTGCGTAGTTGTGTGAAGAGTAGGCAACTCCACAGCGGCGGTTGTATGGAGTTTTAGTCGAGTGTCCGGGGTGTGCTGTATGGTAAGCGTATTGCTTACCATCAAGCATAGGACCGGCTCGTCCCGTCATTCTACATTATATTTACAAAAAAAAATTCGCCGATCCCTGAAATATCGTAAAAAATAGTCAGTCAAATTTATTTAATTTATGAATATAAAATATTATAATACATAGTTAGGTACCTAGGTAGTTGTACCTATGCTATATGAAAATAATAGGTAGGTAAAGGTATTATTTTTACCTAGAATATACCCATAGGTAAGCTGGGTTTTGATTTCGTGATGCCGTAAATTCATAAATAACGTACCTACCGCCGCGTATGGCTAGGGAAGATCTCCCTCGGTATTCATTCATTCGATCATAAAGCAATATTAATCTATTCTCAATTTGATCATAACCTTTACCAATAAACATTATATATGCGTGTGTCAAATGCATGGTAATATGTGTTGTTTTTTTATTGGTATTATAATCTATTTTATGCATAACTTTAACAAAATATTATTAGTATTCTATCCCTATCTATCCACCCTTGTGCGAAATTGTAATACTCAGTCCATGCAGTTTTCGTAAAAAAGGGACAAAGTTTTTACTTCACGTAGATATTAATAATAATAGATAATAATAATAGATAATAATAATAACATGTAAGTAGAATATTATTCATAGACCACAACAACAAATACACTTTACACTTTCTCAATTTAGAGTGACGTAAAATACTTCGAGATGCTAGAACATTCTCAGGGCTAGGATATAAGAAATTATTATAAAGAATTCAGAGATGAAATAATACGTTTCTGACGGACCAAAAAACCCACTTACTTCAGAAGTGGATTTTACTGTAGGAAATACATGTAAATATAGCGTGGAGTCAGTACTTACTAACAGGACAAACAGTTTTGCAGTCTAATTGAATTGTTTGATTTGTATACCATTATAGTGATGGGACAAGACGTATAAAGTGGTTAATATACTCGGCTAAATTTAGTCGCTAAGTACTGAATTCAGTGAAGTGTAATAGCATTCTGTAAGCTAGCATACTAAATTCTGGAGCGACAATTGTTTGCTTTTAAACTTGCTTCTGAATTCAGTCGACTAACTTTGCCTCCAAAGCTTCTGAGAGCAAGCGTACTAAGCTATTAAAATAACAAGAATAGCAACTGCGTCACGCAGTTATTGAATACGAAAAGTCCATATCAGTGCCTAGCACTCCATTATGCTCGTCACCTAGAAAAACACGATGATTTATCTCTTCACTCTGTGATTTCATGAGTAACCTTTCAAATCGGAACACAGTAACGTATTATTTAAATTGATTGTTACCCAAATGTGGTCATAAGTTGTTTATTGGTGGTAGAATAACTGGCAAAAGTGTGGTACTTCCCCAGGCTGACTCTGTAGTGTCCTACCACTACTGCTGTTTGAAGGAACATTACAACTAGGTACCTACTTACATTATACTGACAAACGTAAAAGAAACTGTATTTTCCCTCCATTAGATAGCGTTTACTTGACGGTGATGACGTCCTTACTGATAGATGCAGTCAAAGAATCAAAAATAGGTATCATTTAATAGTTGGGATATTATAATATATCTCTACATTTATACCAGTTGAAGTTAATTTTCTGTTAGACACACGCACAACACAAAATAAAAGTGGTCAAGTGCGAGTCGGACTCGCCCATGAAGGCTTCCGTAGCAGCAAGTAACATATTAATATAAAAGTTCTTGTAGTTCGTTGTTACTTTAATCAGTGTTTTAATAAAACTACTTACTAGATCTCTTTCAAACCAATTTTCGTTGATAGTTTACATCACAGCTACATCTAATGGCCGACCATCATGAATTTGAAATTTGTTATAGTGTATAGTATTCTACTAGTCAAGCCCTTTCATTTGATACCCACAACACCCCTATTTTTGGTCGGGGGGTGAAAAACCGATTTTGATAATATTTTTTATTTGGTAGGTTATATGAAATAAAATAAATAAATTAAATATATTCGTTTATTATTTTAATTGAAATTAAGTAAATTGATTTCGTAAAAAAAAAAAATTGAAGTCGTTTTTTTAATTTTTCAGAGCAAAATACTAATAATAAGTATCATAAAAATGCTTAATAAAGTATGTTTTCTCTTACGATATAAATGTGTATTATAGAATCGGTTAGTGTCGAATTGAAGTGAACGATTATCGGTTTGAATTTACTTATGCCGTGCTGGGTTTCCCGTTAGGTACGTTAAATATAAGTAGTTAGACTAGACGAAATTCATGTTTGTAGCTCCACCCGGTTATACCCATGTAGTTCCCGTTTCCGTAATCTGTGGCCATAAATAGCTTAATGTATTATTTAATTACTTTATAATCTATCTATGTGACCAATTCCATGCACATCCATTCAGTGGTTTTACATGAAAGAGGGAAAACATTCATACAAATTTTCGCGGTTATAATATAAGTAAAATGTGTTTCTTTAGTATTGTTACTGTAATTTGAGTTACCGTGACTGCTAATGTTATCTTGTGAGGAACGGCTTAAGTGCAAGTCGGACTCCAACACCAATGGTTCCGTACCGTCACAAGCAATAAATAATATTAGAATATTATTTCGCCTTCCCGCTCTAGCGATCATCGCAACTTTAATTTCTCTAGTTTTTCGTATTTATTAGGTAAGGCACAACACTAGGTAAGCCCAATCGTGCTAACAATTTAGGCCACTGTACTACCGTTTTTTTCTAAAATCCTCATAGAAAATATAACGTTAGTGTCTCAATATAAGTTGAAATTACTTTTTTATTTTATTTCTAACTATAATAGGTTCGCACTTGACCACTATCTCGCCTGACGTTAAGCGATGATGCGATCTACGATAGAGCGTGCTTACTTAGAAGAAACCGATTCACTCTCGATTTGAAGACACCAAGATTGTAACCATCGGGGAAAACCCACTCAGGCAAAGCATTCTACAACCTAGACGTTCTTATCACAAACGTGGAGTCAAATCTCTTCGTTCGCGTTTTTGGAACATCAACCATGAAACGATGTCGCCCTTTTGTGGAACGAGAAGTCCGATAGAAGAAAGGTGGTATTAGATCATGCAGATCAGTTGCACACTCTCCGAAGTGTATCCGATAAAAAACCGCTAGTGATTTTGCGGCGATGATCAAGACTTTGAAGTCTTTTAAACACTTTTATTTAATTACGAACGCTTAAAAGTTATACTCATAGATAAACTCGCCGAAAACTCGTTTTCTGTTTAAAAAGCAAACTATTGCCGAGTTATTTATTCTTTGTTAGAAAATCTGCCTCCACATCATTCTGTGAAAATGTTATACATACCTACTAGTAGTCCGCTCCGGCTTCGTCCGTGGTACTTGCCTATAACTCAGAGATCACGTACATATACTCGTAGCACGGTGAAATATTTTTAGAAATCGGTCCGGCAGTTTCCTTGATTAGTGCGTTCAAACAAAAAACCTCTTTAGCTTTATAATATTACCATAGATTATGGTTCGGAAGACACGATCCAATATACATGGATGGAACAGACAGACGGACAGGTTTTTAGTAAGGAACCCTAAAAATCAAAACATCTGATGTAATAAATCTAATAGATAAGGCAGTGGAAGATGTATTTTTAGCCTGATACAATGTAGGTCGGTTCGTCTCGGAACCTACTCCGAGTTTATTATAAAATGTATCAATTGAGATAAAGCAACATTGACTCGTTCGCATTTATCTTCGGAATTTAAAATAAAAGTGGTCAAGTGCGAGTCGGGCTCGCCCTTGAAGGCTTCCGTAGCAGCAAGTAACATAATACAAAGGTTCTTGTACTTCGTTGTTACTTTAATCAGTGTTTTAACAATAGTCAATTTATGACGTATTAAAAGAAAAGTACTTACTAGATATCATTCAAACCAATTTTCGTTGATAGTTTACATAGTAATGTACATCATACACTTTTTATTTTTGTCATTCTCTTATTTTAGAAGTTACAGGGATGCGACACACTTTTTACCACTTTGGAAGAGTCCCTCGTGCAAGCTATTCAGATTCATAAAAGAACATTGATTCACAAAATGTGCTTATCAGACTTACCTAATATTAATTAAGGTTTAATATGTTCTGAACGTTCTAAATTAATTAGTATTTTAGTAGTGGTAGGACACTTTTTGCAGAATCCGCGTGGGAAACTACCACACCTTTCCGAGCTATTCTTTCGTCATTCAGTAAAGTCCTGCACAAATCCTGCTCATCCCGTCACTGTATAGTGTATACTATGGAAACAAACTTTAAATTAAAATTATCTTATGATTCTGAACGTTAGTATTTAGTTTGCACAGTACATTCAATAGGAAAAACTCAATTTTAAGATTTTTCGCCATTTGAACTCACTACCACGAGTTGCCACGAGAACACTCGGGAACGACTGTCGATCAAACAAACGACGAAAGAAACGTATAGGTAATCATGAGTCACCACCATTGGCTTTAACAATGAAGTAAAACATCGTGAAGAAACCGGAATGTTCGTAGAGACACATTTCCGAGGGTGTGCTATTTGGCCAGTGTGGTGGATTACGGCATTTACTCTTTCTGAGAGAAGATTTTTTTTATAACTAACCTAACAAATGTTTGAAGTTTAATTTCAGAATTATGAAATACTATGCAATAATGCGGTCCCAGATGTCTCGGAGCCCTGTGTGGGTCTAAAACGGCCCCTTCAACCGTCAACCAAACAATTTGCCATAAACGTGAGATTTGATTTCCACGGTCCAATTTGATGATCCTTTCATAAGTTCACCTTTGAATCCCAGACTCAAAGCATACTTTATTATTAGACTTAATTTTTTCTTATCCATTGTATCTCACTTTCTTTCTGGGCTCGCAAATAAGACCACGAGGACCGTCGCGCCAATCACGTCAATTGGTTCAATCGACCTGAAATGACGCTTGTGCTGACGACGTCATCGCCCTCTCCTCTGGATCGAATGCAAACCACTAACGGTATTGTTCCGTTACGGAAAAAAAATATTTTCTCTACGGTTTCGATCACTGTTTGGTAAACAGCTGATAGCAAAGTATCAGAGTACGTATAAGTACTAAATAGGTAAAATAAATATTAGTACTAAAATTCTTTTAAATGGTATCTGAAAGAATTTTAGTACGTAGAAAATATGTATTTAGTAGCAGCGCCCCTCGTTTTAATCCGGATTGTTTCCGTAATTTACCACTATAAAAATTAGCCTTTTTAACCGACTTCAAAAAAGGAGGTTTCTCAATTCGACCGTATGTATGTTCCTTTTTGTTTTTTTTTTTTTTTTTATATGTGTTTCGCGGATAACTTCGTCGTTTATGAACCGATTTTGATGATTCTTTTTTGTTGTAAAGGAGATATTCCAAGGGTGGTACCATGATAAGGAAACCAAGATCTGATGATGGTATCCTAGAGAAATCGAGGATAACTTTCGAAAATTGTAAAGATGACTAGTGCGTTAGTTAAGTTTTTGCTTGAGCATTTTAAAGCAGTATAGTTTAAAGATGGTCTGGAGTCGATCTGATCTGAGGGAACGGGAAGACGGTCGAGGGAACTCCTCGACGGTACATAGTAGTTACCTTGTGTTTGGGCTCGATGAATTTGTATTGATGAGAACTTTTTACATAGATGGGTTGTGACTGTCATTCGTGGTCTGATGATGAAGATAAAGGACAGTCAAGGGAATTTCTTAACGGTTTACAGGAACTACCCAGTGTTTGGGTTTAATTCATGTATTGAGATCTCAACACAAAATCGTGTAAATGCATTAGTGAAAACTTGTTTAACACTAAAAGGGTAAAATAAAATATTTTTACAAAAATTAAACCGACTTCAACACCACAAATAGGCACTCAAAAGCGAAAAATAATTTAATATAGGTAATTATTATAACCTCTACTCACTCATCTATATGAAGTCGGTGCCAGCCAAATCTAACAGGTAGTAGATAGATACTACTTACCTATGCCTACTTACTTACTACCTCGTACATAGTATATCTACTAACTTTTTAACTAGCCTGGCACCGACTTCATATGGATGAGTGAGTAGAGGTTATAATAATTACCTATATTAAATTATTTTTCGCTTTTGAGTGCCTATTTGTGGTGTTGAAGTCGGTTTAATTTTTTGTAAAAAATATTTTATTATTCCAAAATCATCTAACTGTGGTCCAAATTTCAACCCATTCCGATTCTGATGTAACCGAACACCCAATATCCAAACCTTCACATTTCTAATATGAATATATTGTACTGGGCTTAATCACGATATAATTCATTGTTGTTTACCTCGACGTTTCGGCAGCGTTACAACTGCCGTGGTCACGAGAAAACTCTTCTCGAGACGGTCTTCGGTCACGAGAGAAGTCTTCTCGTGACCACGGCGCGGCGGTTGTAACGCTGCAAAACGTCGAGGTAATAAAACAGTGTATTATATCGTGATTAAACCCCGTACAATATGAACATTATGTGTTCAAATCGCGAAAGTTTAAAAAAAATTTTGGACACAGTTAGATTACAGTATGGAATAAGGAATAACACAAGTGCTTTGGACTTTTTATCGCGGGAAGTTTAAAGGGAACGGGAACTGCCTACAAAACTAAAACAGCGAGGTGCTGATAGTAAATAAATATATATCACATTAAAATGCTGATTTCTCCATTTTGCTAAATATAGTCTATTTCCTTGTTACAGGTAGCAATTAAGATAATAGATAAATCGCAATTAGACGCCAGTAATCTTCAAAAAGTCTACAGAGAGGTGGACATCATGAAGAGACTG
This sequence comes from Ectropis grisescens, assembly GCA_017562165.1. Classification (NCBI taxonomy): domain Eukaryota; kingdom Metazoa; phylum Arthropoda; class Insecta; order Lepidoptera; family Geometridae; genus Ectropis; species Ectropis grisescens. The sequence goes on from CM029784.1 coordinate 13,861,784, forward strand.
GATCATCCTCATATAATTAAGCTTTACCAGGTGAGTTTTTATTATTGTTTACCTCTTTAATTATTCGTTTTTTATTGACTTTGTAGCTCAGTTGGTAGTGAGAATGAGTCCTTAGGTCTTAAATAAGTACATAAATATTTGTGTGGACAAATTTGTTATGTCTTGGTTAGAAATACCAATCCACCATATCATAAGTATTTATAATTAACCTAGCTGCCCGTCCCGACTTCGCTCGGACAATAACTTAGATACCGACTGCAGCGCCATCTGACGGCCTGATTTGTGAATCTAAACCACCCAGGGCGACACCCAAACGCATACAAAAAAAAACATTCAAATCGGTCCAGCCGCTTAGGAGGAGTTCAGTGACAAACACACGCACAAAAGAAATATTTATATATAAAGATAAGTATGGTGTTGTGTGAGAAATGTCCCGAAATATTTTAATATACGTATCACCACTATAACGCCAATATTCTTATATCTTATAAAAAGCGCAGTGTAAGTTAGGCAGTGATTTGAATGATTGATTTTCAATGATTATTCTAATAGCTCCGTTGAATTGTGCTGTGAAAGTGGATATGTTTCTTACCATCAGTCATACGTTTTGCTCTTCCTAACATTAAATTTAGAAAACACCCTATTATGTGTCATACTATCTTCTATCTATATTAATAATTTCGTTAAGGGGTACAGTAGACTTGATCGAAACCTTATATGAATAACAAAACATAAAAAATAAAGATTTTGAGTCGACAACATATGTCCATAAAATTCGAGTTATGGAGAACTTCGTTAAATTGTGATGGCACCGACAAACAAACCGCTGTCGCCATCTTTGGTGTGAAGCATGTTTCGTTCCATCAATCAACACATTGCGTGCGTCCGTCACGCCAAAAAAGTATCCATCACAAAAAACTGTGACTTATGTGACTACGTAAAACGAAACGTCTTGCCGCCGGACCGGAATTTTATTAGTAGGTACTTATATTTAATATCAGCATTGCACCCGTGCAAAGCCGGGGCGGGTCGCTAGTCATAGAATAAATGCGAGTAGTAAGAAAACAGACAGTTTTGACTTCTTGACAAATTAAGACTGACGGGGCAACAAACTCCGCAAGTAGGCGACTCAGAAAAAATGCCATTGAACTTTACTCCTAGATATTGAATGAAAAAAAAATGTAATCTCTTTCATACCAGTGCGTCAGACGTGCCGCTAGCTGACAAATATTACTTCTTTACTGTACATCGCACGGGGTCAAAAACGGTAATAAAAAGAGAAACTGCAATGTTGTTCCCCGTTACCTTAGCTCTTGGCGGAACTAACTGCTTGAATCACTGAGTTATTTACCGCGTTGATGGTGCGTGCCGTCCATCATTTGCCGCACGTGTGTTGCTTTGTATGTGACAATAATGACATTAGCTATATTAGGTGCGCTTCTATTATGTGTTTAATCCATGACGAGTGACGCCGCCAGAGTTAATGGCACTACAACGATGCCATTGACTTCGTCACATTTTCTTGTACGGTCAAGCAATCGCATGTCACAAAGGAATGTTTGTAACTGTTACTTTGTACTTTTATTAGTATATTTAGGACAATAAGTCATTAAAACTTACTACGCTAGTAAAACCCACGCAAGGACATTGTCTTGTGTAGACGTTGATTGACGTCAGAGCTTACCTGATGGAATAGTCCCCACGTGAAGCATTTACGTCAATCTTGACATGTGCCATGTGGTAGAAATTAAGTATTTGTGTACTGGAGGTGGTTATAAGTTCCATATTATAAAATACAAAGACTGTGTAACCGCAAAACAGAGATGGAATGATGTGTTCGTTTAAGAATGTATAATAATAACAATTTATTTGTCATAAATATATTTATAAGAGAACTAAATCTGAAGGTTCCCAAAGTAGCCTAATATCTATATGTCACCGTAAAACTGTAGAGGTAAATACCGTCACCTAACCCACCGCAGGTTCATAATCTCACGTGTTTCTTTTTAAACTGATGATACCTACAATCTTACGGTGATGTGTACATATGTAATTGTATGTGCTGAATACTGATTAATTAATTTAAAATAACATACTAGTTAATACTAGATGGGTAAATTTGGGGCTAACATCATAAATTGATCCCAAAATGTAGTAAATATCTAATATGGTATCTGTAAGTGTAGTAACTCTGTGTGTGAGTTGTACAGCCTGTACAGTCGTGGGTTCGATTCCCACCTAAGATTAACATTTGTGTGATGAATTCAGATTATTTCTTTTATATCTGATTGTTTCTATGTTTTATAAATATGTATTTACGAGTATTATATCAGCTAACTGGTTCTCATAGTAGGTACAAGCTTTGTATAGTTTGGGGCTAGATAAATAATTTGGGGAGTATATTGTGTGAGAAATGTCCACTTTTTATTTGTTTAATGTCGAATGAGAGTGACATAATAAAAAATACCAATTAAAAGGGATGTACGTCCAATAAATGTAATGACGTAATTATTTACATATTAATGCGCCGACAGAAAAATCCCATTTGGCTGCTCACCACATGAATGCTGAATGTTTTTACCCATTTGTACATTTCGCACTAACGTCATTGCAATTAAAAACGTATTATAACTACAATAAGAACTAAGAACAATAACTATTTTTGTCATGAAGCAATGACACGATAACCTCGCGCCAAATATAGCGGAACTAATCGATTAGATAGCGCCTTCCCACAGATACAATAGTTGTATTGTCCGGTGAATCCACATAGCGATGCCTAATTACCGCTCAAAGATCACGTTTGAAATCGTATCATCACGTGTCTCAATGTTTACAGATCAGTTAGGCAGACCAATATACTGAGTGCGACTTTTGTCAACAACAATACGTGTTCTACTATGAGCGCGTAAACATTTCATATTTGTATGAAGAGTTAGAGAAGAACGGAGCTGGAGACTGTACATTTTTTCATACAAATGTCATATTTACGCGTTCCCGGTAGAACGCGTATTGTTTATGAGAACGCTATCAGCCAACAGAAGACAACAAAACAACTAATATTTGAAACTAGACCTTACATAAGTGCTACGCAGACTGTACTAAGCCGTGGGGTCACGCTTTTTCATCCAAATAAGTACCATATATGAACGAGACTTAAAAAAAGACCAGGTTAATGGCTGTAGCGCTAGGACTCTTTACAGAGTTCGCCTGGGGAAGTACCACACCTTTGTCAATTCTTTTACCTTCAAGCAGTTATGCACAAACATAATTGTCATCTTGTTCTCTTGTTTGAAGAGCTATGCTTTCGGAGAAATTACTGGAAATAGAGATAAATCATCTTATAACTTTGGGTGACGAACGCAGTGTAGTGCTAGTCATGATTTGGACGTTTCATGGTGCTATAGCTGGGTAACATTGCGCTGTTATAAGCAGGCGTATTGCTTACCCTCAGGCACACGTCCTGCTCGTAACGTCACTCTATAATATAAAAAGTGCGTTTCTAGTAGTAAATTGTACAAACTCCTTTTTGAAGAATAGTAGCGACATCTATAACTAACGGGAGAACGACGATCCGGAACGCCAGGTTCAAATCCCACGCCACTGTATTTTCCAAATCATGTGCATAATGGCCATAATGCTGCTAACTTAAAAACGCGGAAGAAAAACGTGAGGAAACCGACATGTATCTAAAATCTTTCGAGTTCATGTGTCATCCACCAACTCGCATTAGGCCAACACCAGCGTGATGGCTTATGGCCTTGACTCTCCTTGCGAGACAAGGCCCCAGCACTGGAAACACTCAATGGGCTGTTATTATTTTTTTTTTTTTTTTTAAATTAGCCACTCCACAGACTCCGGGGTCCGTGATCTTTGTCATTACAATTATCGTTTTTTACACATATCTTGGATAAGGAGAAGAAGAGGAAAATAGGAGGGAGTTGGGTACATTTAAAATCTAATTCTAGTGCTCGTCTGTAGAGCCGATCACTACCGGTTGGGATTCCGCTAGTAATCGACTCGACATCGAGTGTTTGCCTTGTCATTTGCTTAAACTGCCTCCTCCCGGCCCAGAGCCTCCACAACGGCCGCATTTCTGTCCCTGATGGCCATCTGTAGGTTAAAATCGCGGATGGTCTTCGGTGATGCAGCCCACGCTCGCCGCACGAACCGACCGATGGCGTCGTCGGTGTCGTCAGCGTAATATGTGAAGGTCCCCGTGTGCCGTGAGATTGCCACTACCGCATGGGGCACGCTCTCGTGCAGCTTCATGTTTGCCTTGGTTTTTATTACGATTACCGACTCGTATGTTAGTCCTTGAGCTTCATGGATAGTAAGGATGCGTGACCCGGTGCCTGATCCATAACCCTGGTTTGTCAGGGTCTCCTTCTCCTCTTGAGTGTAAACTAAGAAGAGGGTATTTGGTAGGGTGTTGGGTATTTGCGCTCCCTTATATCTTCTCTGTTCTAGGGACTTTATACGGGACGCTGAAGAGTACATACCGGAGTATATTTCCCTCAGTCAATGGGCTGTTTATGCTTATGCAAAACTATCTTCGTATCATCAATATCTTACAAAACAATGGACGTTGCATAATTGTGGGTTACGGTACACGTGCCCTGTATGAATGGGCCAGGTACTATTTAAAGGTTGAATACACTAATGTGTACAAACAATGTCGTCTTGAAATAGTGGTTGTGGTGTCCGGAGGCGAGGGAAAGCGTTTCCGCTGCGTGTTATCAAACAATAGACCAGCATCCGTTGTTTCATGATTGATGAAAGCAATTAGTTTCTGTCCGACTTTGGTACAGAAGTGCACACTTTCTAATGAAGGAACTGAAGAATATCTTAGAAATGCACCATTAACTCTGTTAAGTAACAGCTAGACTCCGCAGTAGTATGTAAAATTGCTTGAAAGTATACCATGGAGCTAAACAAAAACATGTAGAGAAAGCTTCATGGGCAACTCAAAATCGAAGAAACACAAAATAAACGATGTGTTCAACTAGTTAATTTGACAGAAACCTCTGGGTTTTCCGAAGTTCCACGGGTTAATGATGCGTTTTCAGAATGACAGATGAGTGAGTTGTCAAAATATTTGGACATTTCACTCATATGTCATATTTCGATTGCTTGTCAAGTTTCTCCAAGCAAACTAAACATTAACACCGCCACCTGTGGCACAATTATTATTGTGAACTATGCTCACAGGTTTTGCATGTACCCGTCATTCTGAAATCGCTTCATTGAAGAATATTGTATGAGTGAAGTTGGAATGTCATACAATCTTCCGTTGGCAAGTTTATGTACGACCGGCGAATGAATGACGGCAGGCCAAGGAAACACCACTGCTTTATTAATAATCATTGTTCGGACAAGACTAAGTGTTGCCAGCGTACGAAGAATACAGACAGACGAAAACACTGACTCACGTAGATATTTATAGGGATAGCTTTCGTTTTTTCGGGCGTTAGTTCACGGGCATGGCTGTTATACCTACTCATAACTAAAACATGCTGCTGAAATGCGTAAACGTTCGGAACAGACTTCATGCACGCATTTAGGCACCGAAGGTCGCAATAACCACTTCCTAGATGTATCATCAGTTTGCAAAATGGAGTCCAATTTTGATCATATGTTTTATTTGCAGCAAGAATAATAATTATATTTTTTCTGTAACACGAGTACGATAAAATGTTTACATATACTAATAATAATAAATAATTATTTTCCGCCTTAGCGTTCCATTTGTGATAAACCGGAAACAAGAGCGGTTGACGTTATTTATTTGCGAATTAAATTTGTGGTTGATGGCAGGAGAAATGAACGCAAAGGACTTGTTGAAATGATTGACATTTTCTCAAAATTAGAAACGTTGGGAGACAACTTTCTGAAGTCAATTTAACTTGTAGCTACATAATATATGATCCTTACTGTGTCTCCTGAAATGTCTTATACTTCCCAAAATCAACTGAAACAATTGAATAGCTTTTATACTCTTTAGTGAATGTTACGCAAATAAATCTTTACTTTATCTTACTAAAAATATCTGCCAAATAACAATAAAACAAGAGACCTTACTTTTACATATACCTAAACCGTTGTAAAAGTAGGTCCATCATGGTGTGATGAGCGCAGTAGAGTACTGGGTATACTGATATAGTGATTTGAGCTCTTTCTCTTCAAAATATTGTGTAGCACTGTTTCTGAGCAGGCGTATGGTTTACTATCAGAAAGACAATTTGCTCGCTAATTTCCAAAATAATAAACATTTAGAATTACAATAGAGATGATGACAGGGCCAAAAATATATCATTCTAATTAGTCCGTCATCGTCCTTTTTAATTTTCATCGCATAACTAGGTTTGGCTGTTGTTATAAATTTTTAGAGTGTATCAGTTTTCCAGGAGTTTTCCTCACAAAATTGGTTGAAAATAAAATTGAAAAATGAACATTTTATTTAACATTTACTACGTAACTGACTATATATAAGCGACATCGTTTCATGGTTGATGTTCCAAAGACACGAACGAAGAGATTTGACTCTACTTTTGTGATAAGAACGTGTAGGCTGTGGAATACGTTACCTGAGTGGGATTTCCCCGATGATTAAAATCTTTGTGTCTTCAAATCGAGAGTGAATCGGACTTTTCTAGGTAAACACGCTCCATCGTAGACTGCATTGTCGTTTAACATCAGGCGAGATGGCGGCCAAGTGTACACCTATAAAAGTTAAAAAAAATATAAATATGGACGGACTAATTAGTTTTTTTTTAGTTACCAAACCTATTGTTCTCCCATAATGTACTGAGAATTATAACCGTATTTATAAACTGCATTTGCTTCTGTTTCAGGTCATGGAAACGAAAAACATGATCTACATTGTGTCTGAGTATGCGAGCAAAGGAGAAATATTTGGTAAGCATTAATATTTTAATTGACCTTATTTTGCTTTATTGAAAGAAGTCATGGTCATGAGACGGGACGGCGCCTCACCTTACTTTAATTTTAAATTAAGTTTTTTATAAGAATGTCCTTCTAGAGTGTTTCAGCACTTTAGCGTTCAGGTAGAAGAAAATCTTATGGGTCGGCTTGGCTATGGTTCACCGACTTCCTAATGTAGTGGCGTAACATATAGGAACGGCGCCGGAGCTGTAAAATTATGTAGTAAAATTTTATGTCACCGTAACATTGGAAATATCGTTAATTTGGAATTAAACGCGTAAGATTGACTTCGTTACATTATAAACTGACATTATTTACAATTTTACGGTGACATACTATATTAATATTATCTATACTAAAAAGCTGAAGAGGTTTGTTTGAACGCGCTAATCTCAGGAACTTCTGGACCGATTTCAAAAATTCTTTCATCATCATCATTTCATATCTACGTGAACCCTGAGCGGTATAAGCTTGGCTGTAGGTACATATATTACTTATCACGGGCGAAGCCGGGACGGACTGCTAGTTTACAAATATATGGTTGTCAATTTTTGTAATAACTTTTTCATGTTAAGTTAATAAACCTGATAATATACTTATTGTAACCATATTAAATCGCGAAAACAGTAAACTATTCCAGTTAACCTCGAAATCGATTAAGGGCATTTGTTGGGTTCGCGACCGTTTCGGCCATGACGTCAGCGGGCTCCGTGTGACGTCATGGACCAGAGTATCGAGGGTAGCACAGGGTGGCGGGAGGTGCAAGAGGGCCGGGGGCACAATTACGCGCACAGCTGACTACGCTCCCGAAATCTGAAAGGCTTCGCCGCGTTGATCTAAGTAATTTGGGTGAAATTGTAAAACAGGCAAGAAATTTAACGTATTGGCCTATTTTAATATAATTGAGCGCCTTAAGAGGTTCATTACTATTTTTAGACTCCTGAAATAATTTCATCTGAAGATTTCCTCTTTAATTACAAAGGAAGGGAATTGACGAATAAAGGAATCGTAAAAGAAAGAAGAATAAATAAGTTAAACTGAGGAATGTTGTGTGTGTGAATGGGTGTTTTCTGATAGATGTTTCCAACTTTATCTTTAATGCTAGAGAGTATGGTAGTTTGATAGAAAATAATGACACTCTTACAATACACAGCAATAATAAATAAATAAATATTAGTGGACAACTCACACACAACACCATCTGACCCCAAACTAAGCAAAACTTGGTAGAATAGTGGTAGATTAGTACAAAAAAGTAATAGTATCAATAATTTTATTTTTGTTGTTAACTGTTGATAGATGAAATCAAATACTGAAATTGACAGATAGGTACACGTGTTAGTTCCTTTCAAGCCTCATTCGCAAAGCTGTAAATATACTATACATCGCTGAACATCAGGGAACAATCAGCGGCAAAAATCCATAAAACTTAATTTTTCTTACTGTACATAAAGGGCATTTCGTTAATAGGTCGTTATGCTACCAGGCCGTTTTGATCTCGTGTCATTCCGATAATAGGACGTTTTGCTACTAGGTCATTTAGATCTTGTGTCGTTTTAATACGCCATTTTGCTTTTAGGTCCTTCCGATACTATAATACCCAATATTTGTTACCAGCAGGTCTACTACGAAGTCCGATAAACGATATATCGGCCGAAGTTCGGTTGATGACACAAAAACTGTCAAATCAGCGTCGGTCGGGATCAACGAAACGCCCGATCAGATCAACCAACCGATTGTGTTTCGTGGTATAAAACGTCCATAACTTTGGCCGATATATCGTTTATCGGACTTCGTAGTAGACCTGCAGATCTCGGAATATTCAGACAGAGGTAGAAAATTGAACAACTATTACGTGCATACGCAACATACATGTATAAAGCGGTGCTGCAATATTTGTACAGCAGTGTCGGTAACGGTTAGAATGTCGTGAGTTCAACTGGTTTTATTTTCATCTCAAAAAGTGCCCAACGCACCTAAATATAATTTTTTACTTCAAATATTCGAAACAGCAAATCAAAATGAAATAACAACAATACGTTTAAAAGAGAAACCATTCAATCGTGAAGAAGCAATCAAGTACCTATGTCGCTTCAAAATGTTTCTAGTACTTTAGAAGCAAATAATGTATGTAGTAGGAATTATGAACGCCTGTGAAATGTCAACATCTGGGCAAGGTTATTATTATCATTCAAAACATGCTAAAAACGAAACCACATGTCTGTTACTATGCATTCGATTCACCTGCCGCAGGTGATATCATTGTTGACGGGTTTAGTAGCTAAAGAAAAAACATGTCTCTTCCTGTTTTATTTTTATAAATCGACCTATGATGGCAGATTGCCACTACTGCCTATCGGACTTTAGGCTAGGTAAGAAGACACAGGGTTTGTACATACATACTTTAGGGCAGTTGGCCAAAAATCAAACTCAAATCAAGTGGCCTCTACCACCTTCCGTTATTTAAAGAAGCATTCCACTTACTTACCATACTACCTATAGTTAACAAGTACCTACTTCATCTCGTAGGACTACCACAAAGATAAAAGCTCTTATTTCATGGTAGTGTTTTGCTATTGACATATTTATTTTCAAATCCTTCTAACATTATAAAAGTGAAACTGTAAATGTTTGCTCACATCACACAATGACGTTGTAAGAACATAACGGTCTGAAATTTTTCACTAATAAAGAAAATGTAGAGTTTCCACAGTTGCGGGTAAATACTAGTAGACATAATTAAAATAAGAATATCCGGCAGCATATACATAGGTAATTATATCATTGGTAAATAACATCAACCGTGCAAGCGTGTCACACAATTACATCAATAATGTGAGGTAAGTTCAAAAGTAGTCCCATAAAAATTAAGTAAAAATATTAGTAGGTTTCACTGCATAAGTTTGACGTCGATGTCTGTCTGTCTATCTATCTGTCTGTATGTCTGTCTGTCTGTCTGTCTGTCTGTTGTCTGTCTTCGAGATGGCCGCCTCCACAAAATGGCGGAAAAATCTTTCTTCACAACCTACCTCAATATGGGTATCAAATGAAAGGGCTTGACTAGTAAAATACTATGCACTATAACTAGTTTCAAATCCAAGATGGTCGCCACCTCAAAATGCCGAATTGTATATTTTTACTACTACCTCAATATGGGTAGCAAATGAAAGGGCTTGACTAGTAGAATATTTTGCACTATGACAAATTTAAATCCAAGATGGCCGCTACCACAAAATGGTGAAATATATTTATTTTTATAACTTCCTTAATATGGGTATCAAATGAAAGGGGTTGACTAGTAGAACGTTGTACAGATAATCCGAGATCCGAGGTCATCATCATCATCAGCCGCAAGACGTCCACTACTGAACATAGGCCTCCCTCCTAGATTTCCGAGATCCGAGGTAGTCGGGGGTTAATCAAAATTTTTAATTTTGTACTTGTAAATTAACTACTGTATGGCGATGATGCGGTCTACGATGGAGCGTGTAAACCTATTAATTCCCGACGTGATGTTATCAAGATTGTACAAATCTGATTTTTATTTGGACGCACCTTTTATTCTAACTCTTTGTACGTGACTTTACTAAAAATTCCAATTGCTTAAGAATCCAAATAGTGTCGAGCGTCTAACTCTAACCCTGGGAGAAATTACAGACACCTAATGAATGATCCTGAATCTGAGGCTTATACTAAAGAGAGATTACATTTTGCAGATTACATGTTCATACATTAATCCTTATATTATTACGGAAAATATGTGTCAGGCCCCATGCTACAGAGGATGAAGGTGTGCCCAAAATATTTTTGTACTTAAAAGGAAACGCTGGGTCGTAAAAAGTAGGTCGTTTATTTACGTCGCTATAAATTTCGTAAATCACGGGTCATTTATGTCCCGTATTTTGCAGAAATTCAATTACAGTCCGAGTTGAAGTAAGGTTAATCTTACCAACATTACATTTTGAGAGTTAATTGTTTCCGTTTCATTCTTGCTTTTGTTTGTTACTAAAAATTAACGACGCAGGAAATTATTTCTACATGATCGTAATTTTTAACAAACTGTTTAATCATTCTACATTTTATGTAAGTACTAGCAGTATCCCGCTGTTTTACACGCATATTTCCCGATAAAGATTATTCAGAGATAAAAATAGCCTATGTGCCATTCCAGACCATTATCTATCTATGTACACTCCGCGAGGCATAAGCTGAGCTTTGCATTTGTGTGAGTGAACATGGATAGTGTAGGTGTGACAACCGGCCTTAGGCGCGGCGCCATTCTGTCTCGCCGCGCTCCTGCCTGATTGGTGATCACTCACACTAATGCAAAGCTCAGCCTATACCTCGCGGACAAAATTTCAAGCTCCTGCCTGATTGGTGATCACTCACACTAATGCAAAGCTCAGCTTATACCTCGCGGAGTGTACCAAATTTTATCTAAATCCCTTCAGTAGTTTCTGCGTGAAAGAGTAACAAACAAACAACACAAACTTTCGCGTTTATAATATAAGTAGGAAGTAGGATTCTGATCGTAATTTCGTCTTGAATTGGGTCATCATCATCATCATCATCATCAGCCACAAGACGTCCACTGCTGAACATAGGCCTCCCCCCTAGATTTCCATAACGAACGGTCCTGCGCAACCTGCAACCAGCGGTTTCCAGCGACCTTTGTGAGGTCATCTGTCCATCTAGTGGGAGGCCGTCCAACACTGCGTCTCCCGGTTCGTGGTCGCCACTCAAGAACCTTTTTTCTCCATCGGTTGTCAGTTCTGCGAGCGATGTGGCCTGCCCATTGCCACTTCAGCTTGCTTACTCTTTGAGCTATGTCGGCCACTTTCGTTCTTTTGCGAATATCCTCATTACGGATTCTGTCGCGCAAAGAGACTCCGAGCATAGCTCTCTCCATAGCTCGCTGTGTGACTTTTAGCTTCGTTATGAGACCAACAGTGAAAGTTGAAAAGTGAAGAGAGTTGAATTGGGTACCCATTGTCATAGGTGTGGCGGTCGTCACCGTCGCCGGACGTAGCGATGGCTATGATACGGTCGCCGCCAAGGGACGCGAATATTCGTGATCTTACTGTGGAACCTGGATTGCGGTGTAATTCGTGTAAAGTAGTAGTGAACGAGATGTTGACCTTTATTAGCAACAAAGTGGATATATTACCCGAGACGGCTATTGTGGAAATATGTGCAACGGCATATTCTGCGATCGAAATCGAAGCAGCGCGAGTTATCGCGTTCAAGTTGATAGCACCGACCAAGAAGTTAATGAGAAGAAAAGAAGGCAGTGAGCAGAGAAGCATTCAAGATATGGTGAAAATAATAAAAGAATGTGAACCTGATTGTTTACCTACATTTGTGGCGAAGGATCTAAATAAAATACCGCCCGTGTCGTTTAATTATATTGATTCTACCTCTTTTTTAAAGGAGATAGCTATCCTCAGAAACGATGTGGCTACCATCAAAGCCGCTAAATTGACAACAAACGACGGGTTAAACTCGTTAAGCGAGATTAATGGCCTAAAAACTGAGATTAATGAGTTGAAATGCATTTTAGTGAAGCTTCAAAAACAAAACTTGAACTACAATGAGGATGACGTAACTGTAAAAGATCGGTCGAAGTTACAAAACGGTAATATTCTACGAACGTCTTCAGAGGTATCAGCTGTGCACGATGGCGACTGCGGTGATAATGCGCGCAATCTCAGTGTTTCTATACAAAGCGCTTATCAGCACGCACACATGCAGCGCCCGCCCGCTACCTGCTCACAGGTATCAGCTGATGTTGCGCAACCGCAAGCCCCGTTATATCGGGATATTGTTAACAGTGGCAGCTCGATGCAAGAAAATAAGCGTCATAACACACAAAAAAGCTTTAAAGATAATGAGGGTTTTATTCCCGTAGTACGTAAGAAACGTAAAATAATTAATAACTCAACTGGTACGGCGCAGGGGCCCAGTAGATTACAGATGGCTGAGCTAACATCTTTTGTTTATATATCGCGACTGAAAAAATCAACTACTAGGGAGGACGTCATAGAATATATAAGGGACAAAGGTGAGCAATGTTTGAAAGTGGAACTGTTAACACAGAAACATGAGACTGAGTTTTGTTCGTACAAAATATTAATACCTAGACAAAAACTGGACTTATTTTGAATAAAGATTTCTGGCCAGAAGGGATAAAATTCAGGTTGTTCCGTGAGTACACGGCGAGAGTAAATAAAACAACAGTTAACTAAAATGGATAACACAACTACCAGAATTGTACTATCATCCTTTAACTGTAAGAGTATTAAAAGATCGGCACTGGACGTGCGCGCCTTGACTGTTAGCTCACATATTATAGCCCTTCAAGAGACTTGGCTACTGGAACATGACCTTAACTTTGCTCATGAAATAAATAAATCATTTGGATGTGTGGCTAAGTCATCTGTTCCTAGTGATACTGTTCTGCGAGGGAGACCTTATGGGGGGCTCGCTATCTTGTGGGATAAGGTCAAATTTCCAAATGTGTCTCCAATAGACTGCTCAAACAAGAGAATCCAGGCAATACGCATATCTGTTGACTCGGGTGCATTTTTGTTTGTGAATGTTTACATGCCATGTGATGACATAAAAAACCTTGTCGAGTTTACAGATTGTTTGGCAGAAATTAGTGCAATTATTGAAGAGGCTGACGTGCAAGTAGCCTACGTCATGGGTGACTTGAATGCACATCCGGGTGCACTGTTTGGGTCTGAACTCTCTAGGTTTTGTGAAGATCTGTTATGGGAATGGACGGACTTTAATATACTTAACACTAACTCCGACACCTATACTTTTCAATGCGAAGCGACCGGTAGCAGGAGATGGTTGGACCACTGTATCGCTACTAAAGCTGCATGGGATACCGTAGTGGGTGTTTACGTCAAACATGACGTCAGGTGGTCTGACCACCATCCATTATGCGTCGAGTGTGATATCGTGGGAATTTCTGGTGGGCCAGCCATCCCTTGCAAGCCGGACGCGCTGAAACACGTGAGGTGGGGCGACCGTAACGCCGCGCAAATTAATGAGTACGGAGAATATTGTTACAATAATTTAGACAATATTTCAGAATTCCACAAATGTAATTGTAATGATATGCTGAAATGTAATCACATGCAAAATAATTTTAATTATATTGATATATATTATAGGCACATAGTTAATGTTTTGCAAAATGCGGCTATGCTAAGTTCCCGTTCATGTGAACAGAAATCATATAAGAAAGTGACTGGTTGGAACTATCACGTCAGAGACAGTCACGCTAAGGCTAGAGTATGTTTTCAGACTTGGATGGTTGCGGGCGGCCCACCAGTGGAATGCTCTATGATAACATGCGTATGAGCCGAACTGCGTTTAAAAATAAAACTAAATGGTGCCAGAATAATGAAGAAACAATAAAAATGAACCTACTAGCCCTACATAGGAAAAATAAAAATTTTGCAAAATTTTGGAATGCAACAAAAAAGTTAAATTGTAAACAAAGCTTACCTGTATCCGTGGAGGGCCTCCAGCAACCGTCCGATATAGCGGAACTCTTTGCGCGGAGATTCCAAGTAAAACCGCGACCCGTAGGGTGCGTGCTCAATACTGAGTCTAGTCAGAACAATGACGTCATTGAATTTACTCGGGAGGATATCTCAAAGGTCATTATGAATATGAAACGTGGTAAATCGCCTGGACACGATGGACTTAGTATTGAGCACCTGCTTTGGGCTAGTGATAAAATATTTAATCATCTTACCTGTTTTTTAATTTATGTGTACAATATGAATACCTGCCTGAGGCTCTTATGCGCACGTTAGTGGTGCCAATTGTAAAGAACAGGACAGGCGACCTTAGCGCCGCTGCCAATTATCGTCCTATATCGTTGGGTACTGTAATTGGCAAGGTGTTAGAACACTAATACATCCTGAGATACGTAATAACATTAAGATTGATGACGCGCAGTTTGGTTTCCGTTCTGGTCTCTCAACGGACGCCGCTATAGTCAGCTTAAAAGCACTGTGAGCTACTACACGTCACGAAATACATCTGTCTACGCGTGCTTTTTAGACCTCAGCCGCGCTTTTGACCTGGTAAATTATAATCTACTCTGGACCAAATTACTGGAATCGCGGGTGCCCAGTCAGATTGTGCGCCTGTTGAGATTCTGGTATGGAAGCCAAACTAATACTGTGAAATGGGGCGACACAACTTCTAGTAGTTATAGGCTAGATTGTGGAGTTCGTCAAGGTGGGGTAACCTCTCCGGATCTCTTTGGCTTGTATGTCAATGATTTGATCGAGGAGCTGAGGAGCACCAATGTCGGCTGCCATGTTGGTAATGTATGTATTAACAACCTGAGTTACGCTGATGACATGGTGCTCCTCTGTCCTTCGATCAAAGGGATGCGGAGGCTACTGTCGATTTGTGAGCGTTATGCTGATGCTCATGGGCTGAAGTATAATTGTGCTAAAACGGAATTGATGGTGTTTCCAGCAGGCCGGGGTCCGGATAGGATGCCCGAAGTGTATTTGTATGGTACGGCAGTCAGGGTTGTAAATCAGGTCAAGTATCTGGGCCATCTGTTGACGGAGCGACTACAGGATGATGCGGATATGGAGCGAGAGAGAGGGCTCTCGCTGTCAGAGGGAACATGCTTGCCCGCCGATTCGCTAAATGCAGTCAGGACGTAAAGACCACTCTTTTAAGACGTACTGTCTTTGCCTGTACACTTGCCAATTGTGGACTACGTACACACGGAAGTCATTTAACACGATAAGAGTTCAGTATAATGACATATTCAGGGCTCTTATGAAGCAACCGCGATACTGCAGTGCGTCAAGCATGTTCGCTGATGCGGGAGTTCCGGATTTCTTTGCTGTGATAAGATCTCGAGTGGCGGCCTTCTGGCGTCGCCTGCGTCGGTCCGACAACGGAATACTTTTGGCTGTCTCTGACGGTGTGGACAGCCCTATGTTCAGGCATTGGGTGTCTGTTCACATGAATGGGAATAAAAAGTAAGTTTATTATTGTATGTGTAATATTGGAATGACGAGCACCCCTATACAGTGCGAAAGGTTTTATTTTAATTATGTGTCAATATTTTTAGGTTTTAGTTTTATGGGTTTACGTGCCTGAAATAAAGAATTATTATATTATATTATTATTATTGTTAATTAGCGTAGAGAACACAAAAAAGGGGTCTCGTCCAAATTCGACACGATCCCTTGTGGTAATCGTCATACGAGATACTTGTTGAGTACGGAAAATGATTGTAAGAATGTGGAATGCTTTCAAGTATGCATTCAGGCCGATTCTACGTACGAGTATGTGAGCATTTCGCATCAGCAAATTTCGCATTTACACTATTAGTAAGATTTGTATGTGACAATTTCCAAAACTATCATCAGTTAATCCAGAACGTTTGCGAATGACATAAAACAAAAAAATCTGTGACGAATTTACAACAACTTTATTTACCTGTGACATTGTTCATTTGTTTTTTTATAACTTGTGGCGAGTTTACTTTGAATGTATGGAGTATACAAATTGTGACGAATTTACTTTGTGGCGAATCGCCTATAACCCTGCGAAATATTGGCAAACTAATTTTTCATCGTCTATAAGTAATGTTTTTTTTGTTGTAACAGATTACATCGCGAGGTATGGCCGAATGGCGGAGCAAGCCGCTCGTCGCAAGTTCTGGCAGATTCTCTCAGCGGTGGAGTACTGCCACGAGAGGCGGATAGTACATAGGGATCTCAAGGTATGTAAAGATGACTAATAAATTATATAATAACTAAGAACACTTGGTTGAGACGAGTCTAACGATATCTTAATTGTCAAAATCCATCCAGCCGTTTGCAATAAATGTAGGAATAAAGAAATTTACAAACAAACAAAACGCGAATATTGTTTTTAAGCTTTCGCGATTTGAACACATAATGTTTATAATGTACAGGACTTAATCACGATTTAATTCATTGTTTAAATACCTCGACGTTTCGGCAGCGTTACAACCGCCGTGGTCACGAAAAGACTGGCGTCTGTCGTCTGTGGTGTCTTCTCGTGACCACGGCGGTTGTAACGCTGCCGAAACGTCGAGGTATTTAAACAATGAATTAAATCGTGATTAAGTCCTGTACATTATAAACATTATACAAAACGCGAAATACATGACCCTTGTGATAGTCAGGCAATTAAAGAATAATCACTAAAAGTTATATAATAGGTAATTAGTTAATTATCCAATCCTGTGGAAACAGTCGTCGTACTGTGGTCATTGTAATTGTTGTAGCTGGGGAAACTATTGCTAGATTTCGAAAAAATAGACGAATTTCAGGATTTCATGCTGTGAGCATGTATGAATACTTGAATACCTCGCGAGAGCTTCCTTCCTGTCCACAGACGCAGTAGGGAGATACTCTTCTTTCCAGCCACAACAAAAAAAAAACACTATTTGGTCTTATTTTTGAACCGTGCCTTCGAAAGGATAAGTTAGATAAGGTTTGGTCACAATAAATATTTTGTATATTGCTCCCAAGGTCCTGTGAGGCCTTGAGTCCAGCCCCAGAAAAGAGGAACATCCTCGACTGATTCCCCTACCTTCCCCAATGGGAATAAGGTAGATCGAGATTTTTTGTAAATTGAAATAATAATTATTAATTAATAAAAATTAAATTTATTAAACAATTGAATCGGGAATAAAAATAATCTGCTTCTTACCCACTCAACGGTTAATTATCCTCAAAAACCTATTATGTTGTAAAATATTTGCATTTATTCAGTACCCACGGATATATTATAAATTTAGATGATCGTTATGTCATGTTACGATGGGTAGGTAGTTTAGTCATTGTATTGTTACATTAAATTGTAATGTCCTGCCTGTTTCCCAGGAACAAATAATAATAGCTGATTGCAATGTCTACAGTTATAAATATTGTATTAAAACAATGCTTCATTAAGGCCGTCACAGACGTAGCTATAATATATATTTTTCATATTTCATAGCTGGACATATTTCCGTATATTTTCTATACAAATCCTCGAGTGTCCACACACGCAGCTATAATATAAATTTTCGTGACGTCACCCAACTATACCGTAATATATATTAAGGCATATTAATATAAATTATAGTATAGCAACACATATTTCGAATATACAGCGTGTTTCAACATTGTCCGAGCATACATCACGAGTTGTTTTACAAGCTTATATTTATTAGTTTCACCTATCCCGATATTAACCAAGATCTGATGATGGATCTTGAAGTGGGTCATAGGAACTATGTAATGAAATGACAAAACTTCGTCAAATCTGGGATCGTTTTAGTTGTCTTGGTCTGATGAAATCGGTTCATCCGTTTGGGAGCTACGATGCTACAAACACAAACACAGTTATGTCATACTTATAAAACCCCGTCGTTATTGCATCGGGGGTTAAAAAGTTCAAAAGACTCGTGACGTGCGCTCAGACAATGTTGAAACATACTGTAAACTCAAAATATGTCTTGCTATGTTAATATGCCATAATATGAATATATTACGGTATATTTTTCTGACGTTACTAAAATATGAAAATATATATTATAGCTACGTCTGTGACGGCCTTTATCCTTTCGTAAAAATAAAGATGTCTACCTACCCGGAGTACACCGAAGAACATCTTAGAAAAGCATTGGAGCTCAAGTTCCGATGGTGTCCTTGAATATAAATGCAAAAACAATGTCCCTTAGCGTAAGCTAACAACTTAGGAAGTGAATCAAACACAGCTTCAACCGTTCTACATTATAATCGGGGTATAACATCGGCATTTAAGCTAATAAACCAAATATCTATCTAGTTAGTAACCCTCTTTTTAACCGACTTCAAAAATGAGGTTTCTCAATTCGACCGTATATATGTGATATATATGTATTTTTTTCTAGCTCCTCTAGCCAACATTTTCGCTAAGAATGACAAAACAATTTATTTAACCTTTTATTTTTCGGACAGCCATTAATTAAAATATCTATTTTTTAAGCATGGAATTTTGTAGATTAAACCAAACAACCTCTTTGGATAACTTCGTAATTTTATTGAACCTTAGTAAGCTGTGGTGAAAGACTTGGAAAAGGCTACATCGTGTGGTTTCACAATCGTGAAACCCGCATGCACCTCAAAGTATTCAAGTGCTGATCTACTAGTTTTTATCACCATTGTTATAACGGTGAAGAAAAACAACGTGAACAAACCGACATGTCCCAAGAAAAACATCTTTTGATGACATGCCAGTGTGATGGGTTATGGCCTTGACTTTCTCCATGTGAGAGAAGGCCCCGGTCCCAGCAGTGGGAATATGAATTGGGTTGCTTTTGCATATTAGGCAGGAATAACAGCTAACAATGCATAAATCAACACTCAGCAACTTTTCCTTTCAGAATTTCAGAGTTTTTAGGGGCGTTAATTAAAAAGCGGTAGTTGGAAAACGCTTCTGAGTGTACTTTGTGTTTTTGCTCCAATTCTGAATGTTTGCTTAATCTCCACATGCTGTGTGTACGTACATTTCTAAACATCAAGTGTTTATTTATTTCAATTTAATTTCCACATTTCGCTAAATCATTTTAACCATAGTCATTCTTATTTGGAACTTTGAATATGAAACCTGAAATAAATACGACTCTTTTGCGCAAAATCTAACCCCAAACTAAACAAAACTTGTACCATAAATGCCAGATAGACAAAATAATACAAATATAATTTTAAATACATAAATTATATCTCCCAGAATCTCCCAGACACGGAACAAATAATTACTCAAAACACAAATATTTGTCCTGTGAGGGAAACGAATACAGGGCCTGCGGCTCCATCGGAATCAAGCAGACTTAGGTACTACTGCTACTACTACCAGAATCGAAATAAACATATTTATCATTACTAGCGCCCCGTGGGTTTAACCCGTGTAGTTCCTGTACCCTTTACTTTTAAAATGACATGTAACTACTCGTTATCAAGAAAAGAGTATGAGTATTTTGCCGGGATAAAAAGTTTACGTGTTATTCCAGACTACTCTATAATTTATCTGTGCTACAAATTTTAAATACGTTCCGATTTAATTGAGCAACAAACATCCAAACTTTCATATTCATTAATAGTAAGCAGGATTACATTTTAAAATATTCTGAAAAGTACGCTAATATTTACAACTAGCTGAACCCGCTACTTCGTTCGCGTAAGCAGATGTTACTAACTTATACATTAGTTGGAAGTATCGTACGTCAAATATTTGGATAAGTAGTCATTGAAAACCCTTTGAGTTTGAGTGAATTTGTTTTTCCACACAAAAATTTATTTAATTTTATCATCTTTATTTTTCTTTTTTTAAACAATATCAAACATACTTAGTAATGTTTCATAGTATCGAACATAGCCGCAAGTGTTAAGTTTGTAGGATTTTTATAGGATACATTATGAAAAGTCTGAAGCGAATGTTCATGATCTGATACCTACTTATCTCTTTTTATCCGCAAGTTGTTTTCTAGCTGTTACCCGCGAATTCGCCCGCGTAAAATTTTGAACGAAGCCTGTGTGGAATAAAAATGATTAAGATTTTGAGTTTTAATGATATTCAAGCAAGTTGAACCCGTAAATCTAAGCCAAGTCTTAGTGAAATGTTAATGTATGAATTTAATTGTAGGTAACACAGAAAAAATCCAAGAACGAAAGAATCCAAATTCGGCATCATAATCCTTTTAGCAGCAAAAACTTATTAGTACAATTTAAAATACCAGTAACGTCACCTAGTGATGAAAGAAAAAATACATACCACAATAGCAAAACATCGATTTAAATGGCCTTTAGTGCTTTTAGATTTAAACTGGCATTAGCGCCGTCTAATGAGAATATTATGTTGCTTGCTATTTTGATTGTGAACGCAAATCACCTATATTATCTACGCCAAAACGGGTGCATCAATTTTTCATTTTAGGCTTTTACCTTACCATCACATCAAGTTCCTTACGAAAATATATGCTTATATTAATATGGAGTTAAATGAAAATATAGACTTATTAGCCCATGTGAAATTTTAGACTCTAAACTATATGTGTTTCGTATGTCAACCATATGGGTTGACATACGAAACACATATAGTTGTGCCGTTTTGACGTGATAGTTAATATTTGTTTCCTTAGGGCCCATGCTTCTTTTCAGGTTGATAGGTAATACATAAATGTGGTATTTCAGACTATACGTTATCTCTGTTTCAATTTTCTACCAAATTTGCTTAGTCTTTCCGACGTCACAGTAACCTTATAAGTAACCGATTTGCTATTTCTGAGTTCAAACTACGTCTGTTTCGAATTCCTTCAAAATATGTTCAGCCGGTTCAACGTTGTCCTGTAATTATTATGAATGTCACTGTTTGGATGTTTGTTACTTAATCATGGCGGAACGTATCAAGTGATCGGGTTGAAATTTGAAATAGAATTAGATTATAGTCTGGCAGAACACATAGGCTAAACATTGCCTATGTATAAGTACCCTATGTATTACTTAAGCTAAACCAAGAATGTGTCTTTAATTTTAACTCGATACATTCAGCCGTTCCAACGTAATTGAGCAGTAAAAATTGAAACATTGACATAATTATATAATATTAGGAAAGCATAGGATTTAACAACAATTTAGAAAAAATAAAACGGGTCAAATGCAAATGGCGAGGGTTCTGAACCATTAGCAAATAAACGGATTTTATTGTATGGGAGCCCCCTGAATAATTTATTTTATTTTAATTAATTACTTTTAAAGAGAATATAAAACTAAATATTATGTGAATAGTTAAAGGGTCTACCTGTGACAGGTACGTTATTATTAGTATCGAGCAAGAAACGGTAAAAAAGCATGTTTGTTGTATGGGTGCACCTCTTAAATATTTATTTTATTTTTAGTATTTATTGTTAAAGCGGCAATAGAAATACATCATCTGCGAAAATTTCAACTGTCTAGCTATCACCGTTCTTGAGATACAGCCTAGTGACAGTCGGACGGACGGACGGACGGATAGCGAAGTCTCAGTAATAGGGTCCCGTTTTTACCCTTTGTATACAGAACCCTAACAACGGTCTGCTTCGGTCACCGAAGCTTGTTGAACACTACCTTTAAATTTTAAACAGTGTTTGGATTGAAATAATACGTTTTCTAATAAGTTACGGCTGGTCTAGTAAGTTACAGCTGACCTAGTCGGGAGAACGGCGACTGTCGATCCGGAGACCCAGGGTTCAAACCCACGCGTACCACTATCTTTTCAAAGTCATGTTCGTAATGCCGGTAATTAAAACGGTGAAGAAAACACTGCGAGGAAACCGAAATCTACCTATAATCTAAGTTCTAAGTCATATGTCATCCACCAACCGACACGTGATGGATTATAACCTTGTCTCTCTCCTTGCGAGAGAAGGCCCCGACGCCCAGCAGTGGGAACATTTAATGGGTTGTTTAGGCTGCTACTTATTATGCTGATATGTTTTCTCCAAAATAACAAAAATCTACTTCAGTGATAGGTAATTTAATTCTGTCATTCGACTAAATTTTATAAGAAGCTATGACTATGTCGTAACAGATAGATCTAATTTTATTTTAGCTGATTTTAGCTTTTGTTGATATTTGAAAAACTACCTCCCTGTTTTCGATATCTAAGATCACCTCTGAAGTATTTTCTACCAAACAAAAAAGGAATTATCAAAATCAACTAACAATTAGCGAAGTTATCGTGTAAAATAAAAGCAAATAAAAAACATGCAACCCGATTGAAAACATCCTCCTTGTTTGAAGTCGATTAAAACCGAATGATGTTTGTTTTCCACACAAAAATATATCTTTGACAATTATTTTGTCATCCAAGACGACGCGACGCGATCACGTGGGCACTTTCTAGAATCTAGATATTCTGTGGATAGTCTGATACACAGAATACTTAGAAGTTAGTATGTACCGAACGCGCCGCGCGTGTCGTTATTATTTAATGTTTGTGTAATTTCCGAACCACCAGACCGATACTATTCAAATTTTGACGGGACAATATAAAAATATGTTCTTTCTAACCAAAAAGAATTAATGAAATTAAACAACGCAAACATGAGTTACAACCAAATACACATTCTGACTTTCACCCCCTCCCGCAAGAAAACCACTCAGAATTTGGGGATCAAAAGTAGCCTACAGCAATGTCCTTAGTATAAACTAAAATTATGCCAAGTTTCAGCTAAATTGAATCAGTAGTTTCGGCGTGATGCGTGATCTCTATACAGAAAGACAGACAGACAGACAGACAGACAGACAGACAGACAGACAGACATGAAAGAAAAAAAATGCAGTTTCGCCATCAGTATCGACTATGGAGTGCCCCAAAAAAAAATTTTTCAAAATATCTTCAATGTACAGAATTCGACCCGTTACAGTTTTATTATAAGTATAGATAATTATTAATTGTTACAGGCCGAGAATCTGCTATTGGATGCAAATATGAACATCAAAATAGCCGATTTTGGGTTTAGCAATTACTACGCCACAGGAGAACTCCTCGCGACCTGGTGTGGGTCTCCCCCCTACGCAGCTCCTGAAGTCTTCGAGGGCAAGAGGTATACAGGCCCGGAGATAGACATATGGGTAAGATATTACATTTTTCCTTCGATATAACATCTCAATATTGCAACCGAAAAGGTTTACGATATCTACGTAATAAGACCGTCAGCTGAGTCACAATACCGTAGGCACAAAGGAAGATTGACGCGGTGCGTTGACTTCTAGATTAGATTTCAAATAATATGAGGATCAAGTATATTTACGGAATGTAAATTACAACGTTAGAACGATAAGATGCCTATTTGTTCTAGTTGCTAACTAATTTTCTTTAGTGTTTCCACTACGCTGTTCTTAATATCTTAGCGACCCAGTTCCTTTGTTAGTAAACGCTACAGCTCCTATAAAAGTTGACCACAAAATTGTTACTTTTTTGTATTGTGGTATATTCAATTTGTCGTAAACGAATAAGAGAAAAATCATAAGTTTTTCTACGTCATATTTCAGGAAATCAAAAGGCCATGAGATAAATTATCTTATGTTTCGGGTGCTAGACAATGATTTGTACTCAAGGACGGATCCAGCTTTCGCTCCAGGCTGGGGTCACGAGGGTGTTTTTTAATCAGTGGTCCACCTAGGTACTGGACCCAGCCCATGGAGTCATGACCTGGGACAGCGCTTGTTTGTACTCTTCATGTTCAAATATTTGTGTAGCATTATTGTTACGAAACTGAAACAGAACTGACAACCGATGGAGAAGAAAGGTTCTCGAGTGGCGACCACAAACCGGAAGAAGCAGTGTTGGACGGCCTCCCACTAGATGGACAGATGATCTCACAAAGGTCGCTGGAAACCGCTGGTTGCAGGTTGCGCAGGACCGTTCGTTGTGGAAATCTATGGGGGAGGCCTGTGTTCAGCAGTGGACGTCTTGCGGCTGATGATGATGATGATGATGATTATTGTTACGGGCAAGTGTTGACTTGTCTTGTAAGCCCCGTCACTCTATTCCTTAAAAAAATACTATTAGTCTTTTCAGTAACAACCACACGATCGTTATGTAGATTAGAATTTTCATATACTCTATCATTTTGATTCGCTTAGTTTAGGATTAAATCCTTACGTTACAATATTTTATCACGGAAGTTACAAACTTTAGTAGTCTTATGGTTTTACCCGAAATTACGGCTCCCTGTTCAAGCCAGATATTTTCCGAAGTTTGAATTGGTTTTCCTTCGGAGAAAGTGACGTGGTTTATTTTTTTGTAGAGCCTGGGAGTGGTGCTTTACGTGCTCGTGTGTGGTGCTCTACCTTTCGACGGATCTACTCTACAATCGTTAAGAGATAGAGTGCTATCCGGCCGATTTAGGATACCCTATTTTATGAGTGAAGGTGAGTGCCTTTCATCACACTAATATTGTAAAGGCGAAAGTCTGCGTAAGTATTTTGTGTTGTGCTTATTCTTGTTACCATTTATATCTGAACAGCTGAACGGATTTGAAAAACATTTAGTGTACCAAATGTGATGTAACAAAAACATACATAAAATATAAACAAGAAAACCTATATGCCACAAGAAATTTAAAGAACGTATACATACATACTGTGTTAGTATTGGACTCTATACTGGTGCGACTTGGGTTATGTGGTGCAGGCTCCTTTGAATAAAATGAAATATGTAGCAAGTACCGTATTGGCATAAAGACATAGGGTCCTTTTTATCCTGTTAAAGTTAGGGATTGTCGTGGGATGAAATGAAAAAATATATCTACTCGAATCGAATTTGACGAAAATAAATTAACGTAAAAAATATTTAGCCGTGGGTTACACAGCAAGGTTGTAGTAGTTCGATGTATGACTCAGGTAAAGTCTTACCTGGAACCCAAAACCTACATAACAACTTCAAAGAACATCATTCCGACTTCGGAGAAATCTGCACAATAACTGTAAGTCTCAAACATAAAATTGCGTGAACGACGTCTTCTATTAGCCCCTTACGTTTCCAGAGCCAATACAAAATCATATCACGTCTTGAAATACGAAAACTTCTTCTCGATATGTCGTAAATCAGAAGGCTATGTCAAACTTTTCCTTTTACGCAGTGATGTGATTACCGCACGTGGTTTGTCTCCAAATCTACTTGTAAAGCTTGTACTGAACATTGGAAACAATACATTAGTTAGAAAAATCGAAGATTACTTTACTTTTGATTTTGTAAGAAGAGAACATTTAGTCTCTTTTCATCAAGAACATATCATGCTTTTCTCGTTTTCAAAAACCTTACCTTGCGCTTAATCGAAGCGATGCGTAACCAAGAAGCTGGTGTTTATTTGGCTCAACGTAAGCGTTGCCATTTGGATTGGCAATGTCACCAACATGCTAGGTAACGTTTTCGACTGGTAATGGGTTTACCACCTTGACGATCACTAAACCTTTATCCTTCTATGGATAATAATAATTCAGATATGGTTAGTGTAAGTTTTCATTGCAAAATACGTAGTTCCGTTAAAAAAGGCTGTGCCCGTTAAAATTGAATACTTACTCCAAATTTGCACACAAATGATCAGAAACATATACCTCAAAGCCCTTACCTAATCACTCTATTTTTGCATTTTAAACTTGTGTCGCAGTTTTAAATAGATCATCTTAGAATTAAACGTGATCTGTGTGTATTTTATAAGTTAGTCACTGCACGTAAAGCAGTTCGTAGTTAGGAGCTAACTACTCCCTTATTTATTTTAAAAGTCAATATTTTGTCTAATAATGTTTTGAACTGGGCAGTATTACGAGCGGGCATAATATTTGTTTAAGCGAGATCAGAACTGCTGATAAAACTAGACACGTAATATAAATGTAAAACTTGAGGCGTAAAAAAGATACGAAGCCGTAAGCTACTGAAATATCATTAATCAATAATTTATTTTTAAATATAACGTGTTATTCATGCAAGATATCGAGGAGCCAGTGAGGAGCTTCGCCGACGGGTTTATCCTTCATTGCTTTCGAGGTGGCGAGCCTTTATGTGTAATCGTAGGTACAGTTTTTATATAGAACTCTCCTTTTTCTTGCCTTGCTGCCCTAGTGGTTATGTCGTCGGTTTTCACAAGGTTGAGGTCGTAATTTTAAAAGCCGTCTATGTATTTTACTATGTTATGTATAGGTTTAAATGGTGAGGAAAACTTCGCGGGGAAACCGGCATATTTTTTTTTTACTATAATAGGTTCGCACTTGACCATCACGCCTGATATTAAATGATGATGAGATCTACGATGGAGCGTGCTTACCTAGAAAAAACCGATTCACTCTCGATTTGGAGACACCAAGATTGTAACCATCAGGGAAAACCCACTCAGGCAACGCATTCCACAACCTAGACGTTCTTATCACAAACGTGGAGTCAAATCTCTTCGTTCGCGTTTTTGGAACATCAACCATGAAACGATGTCGCACTTTTGTGGAACGAGTAGTCCGATAGAAGAAAGGGCAAGGTGGTATTAGATCATGAAGATCAGTTGCACACTCTCCGAAGTTGCATATTCTAAGAAAGACATGCTTTATCTGCCGTGGGCTGCTTCTGCTATATCGTAAACTCTTCATGTAACTGGTAAACTGTTTCATGGGCCAACGTACGGTTTTGTTTAGTTCACTGAGCCAAATATTGAACTTACTGTTTAGGTACTTGTATTTACCGAACGTCTAGTATGGAATTGATCACACCATTTTTTATAATTTTTTAAAACCCGATACTAAGTTGCCTGGAAGAAATCGCGTTCAGCGATAAGGCCACCTATTGTAGGCCTATTTTGTTTTATTGTTTTTCTTCTTCTTTATGTCTGTTGTTATTTCGGTAGGAATCATAAAGAGTGTCGTCGTGTAGTGTCGAGTGTCTACTTAATCAACCGAGCTGGATGAATCATAGGCCCTCTTCGGGTCTTCTTCTTCTTTCGGCCTACTCTTTACCGACGTAATTAAAATACTTGCCGCGGTTTTATTTTCACGTCGGGTCGATCACTGACTGACGAGAGAAACGAAAGTAGTTACCCAAAGAAAACAGAAAAGTTTCTAAGTGCTTGCAAGATCAAGCTTAGGCGTCCCTGATGGGCGTGTTTAACCAACTTCTACAATTTTCTATCTAATTAAGAGGGTTCGCGAACTTTCTTGGGGTCACTTAATTATCCGTCTGGCAAGTTGTAGTGCTCCTGTAACTTGTGTTTTTGGAATTTGTTATGAAAGGTAGCCTTCGTAGTAGCCTAGTAGATAGGTATTTGATATAAAACCTTCGCAAGGAATTCACAAAATTTAGAATTCACCACGGTTATGGGTCGTAGTAATGAAAGTACTAGACACTATTGAAGCAGCAACATAACAAACAAACAAACATTCGATATAAGACATTTTTTAACCCCCGACCAAAAAAAGGGGTGTTATAAGTTTGACGTCGATGTCTGTCTGTCTGTCTGTCTGTCTGTCTGTCTGTCTGTCTGTCTGTCTGTCTATCTGTCTGTCTGTCTGTCTGTGTGTGTGTGTGTGTCTGTCTGTGGCACCGTAGAGCTCAAACGGATGGGCCGATTTCAATTCAGTTTTTTTTATTTGAAAGTTAATTATCCGTGCGGATGTTCTTAGCTATGTTTGGTTAATATAAATTCAAGATGGCCGCCGCCACAAAATGGCGGACAAAATATTTCTTCACGACCTACCTCAATATGGGTATCAAATGAAAGGGCTTGACTAGTAGAATACTAAACACTATAAAAAAATCAAATCCAAGATGGCCGCCACCACAAAATGGCAAATTATATTATTTTTTTCACTACTACCACAATATGGGTATCAAACGAAAGAGCTTGACTAGTAGAATACATTGCACTATGACGAATTTCAAATCCAAGATGGCCGCTTCCACAAAGTGGCGAAATACATTTCTTTTTCCACAACTCCCTTAATATGGGTATCAAATGAAAGGGCTTGACTAGTAGAATGTTGTACGGATAACAAATCTGAGGAAGTCGGGGGTTAGTCAAATTTTTAATTTTGTTCTTGTTATATCGAATGACGGGACGGATGGTGTTGTGTGTAAAAAAAAACTATTATATAGTTACTAGATTCACATTGTGACGAGCAAGACATGCGCCAGATGGTAAGCAACGGCATTGTGCAACACAGATGTAAAATACCTACTTATAAAGTCTCCAAATCGCTGCCTAGCACTGCGCCCCGCTCGTCACCAAAAGATATATATATGTATCTTATATATGATATGTAAGATGATTAATCTCTAGTACCTACAGTAATTTATTTGAAAACATTGCCCTTCACACCATAACACTATGTTTGTATGTTAGTGCTCGGCGGTAGGATAACTGACAAAGATGAAGCACTCTCCCGGGTTACCACTACAAAAAAAAACTACGGTAATATAATTCCTATACTGTAGTATTTTATATTTAGATATTTTTTGTTGTAGTTGAAATTCAAGGTTTCCGTTCCCAAATCAATAATCTCAAACCGATGGAAATAAGTAGGAATTGTGACCAGTAGACCAAACAAATAATATTGTACTTACCTATTTCAATATTTTAATTTCTTAGTTCCTTAAACAGCGGCCGAAATTCGCTATAGATAAGTTTGTAAACCTTCAACTGGAGGCTCCTCCCTTTACATAATCGGACTTTAGAATCCAATTGTTGGCGTATATATTGTTAGGTTTTTGTTACACCCACGTAGCAGATAAATTGGCTAAAATCCATCAATCCAATCAACAGCAAGTACAATGGACATGAATCACATTGTTTTCGCAATCTGGCATCGTTCGCTTCTTCCTGAATGGAATTCTACTCAATGAAAGTATTTACAATAGAACACGTGATTATATACCGCTACGAAATTTTTAAATATTTATATTGTAGACACCTGCACACAATCATCTAAAATAGATATGATATCCAATCGTAACAAAAACCATTATCTACGATCGCTTGGAAGTAGAATAATGTAAATACTTACATAGCTAGTGCATAATACAGCGTTATGAAAAAGTTAAGGAGACACCGTGGTGACTTAGTGGCTGAAAATCCTATTTCACAGTTGTGTGGTCATAGGGTGGAATCTCGTCAGCACGTCGGGAGTTTTTCTGTCAATGTATAAAAAAATGCCTGTCATAGGGTCTGCCCATAAATAAATAAATAAATATATTAGGTAGACATTTCACACACAATACCTAGCACTATCTAGCCCCAAACTAAGCAAAGCTTGTACTATGGGAGCCAAGTAGCTGATATAATACTTTATATTTTTAAATATCATACATAGGAAACACCCAGGCACAGCACAAATATTTGTATTCATCATATAAATATTTGCACTGGGTGGGGATCGAACCCACGACCCTCGGCATCGCAGGCAGACTTACTACCAACTAAAACTTTTAAAGTGTAATGTACCTACTTAAGTAAGTTTTAACTTTTCAAGAATTTAAAGTGTAAGCACTAATGTTCCATATTGTGTCTCCTGTACAGATATACTGCTATTATGTATGTCAGTGATAGATGAACTCGGAAGATTTCACCCATCCAAAAAGCAGGAGCACGCACGTCTCTCTCTAATGCTACGCCGGCGCCGCTACATTATCGTGTTGGTGACGAGAAACCGTATCATTTTTCCCTACAAGAAAGTACACAACGCAACTAAATTTTAATAACATTTCATCGAAAACTTAAACAAGAACAAAATTAAAAATTTTGACTAACCCCCGACTACCTAAGATATGTTATCTGTACAACATTCTACTAGTCAAGGCCTTTCATTTGATACTCATATTAAGGGAGCTGTGAAAAAAGAAATATAATTCGTTTTTTTGTGGTATCGGCCATCTTGGATTTGACATTTGTCATAGTGCAAAGTATTCTACTAATCAAGCCCTTTCGTTTGATACCCATATTGAGGTAGTAGTGAAAAAAATTATACAATTCGCCATTTTATGGTGGCGGCCATCTTGGATTTGAATTTTTTTATAGCGTGTAGTACTCTACTAGTTAAGCCCTTTTGTTTAATACCCATATTGAGGTAGGTTGTGAAGAAATATTTTATCCGCCATTTTGTGGAGGCGGCCATTTGAATCGATATTAACCAAACATAGCTAAGAACACCCGCACGGTAATTAACTTTCAAATAAAAAAAAACGCATCGAAATCGGCCCATCCGTTTGAGCTCTACGGTGCCACAGACAGACACACACACAGACAGACAGACAGACAGACAGACAGACAAATAGACAGACAGACTGACATCGACGTCAAACTTATAACACCCCTTTTTTTGGTCGGGGGTTAAAAATACATGGATCAAAATAAAGGGTATTTTTATCTCATTGAAATCAGTGGTTAGCTAGGTTGAAATATTTATTAAAATTTTCAACAGATATAGTAGCCGGCAAACAAGTTGACCCAAAAGTGTCGTGGAAGGGGGGAAGTCCGCGCATGTGCACTTCCACCAAAGAGTCCTTAAAAACGCTTCTGCGCAACCATGCGCAGCTAACTTCATTGTGTCAACTTGTTTGCCGGCATGCCGGCAACTATACTTGCTTTAAAACAGAAGCAAATGAACCCCAGCAAGAGGCCTTTGCCCAGCATTGGGACAGTATAGGCTCCAAATTACAATACAATGATGTAGGTAGGTACTTGCAGTATTTCTGTGTAGATCAGTATTACGAACAATGATGCAATTACATCTATTCGACCTCATTGTTATTTACTTAGAAATGTCGTGGGAGTTCAGTATAAACCACGCATTGTGTATTGTCTTCACTTTTATTATCTTTGACTCATATTGTTTAAATGAAAATACCCAAGTTCAATAAAAACGATCGCTCAAGGATATCAATTGTATTTCAATAAGCTCGCTCCCAGCGCAGTATTCTCCCATAGATATGTTTTACATATGTTTATACAATTCTAATAACAGTCAGAATCAGATACTACCGGGCATGTTCGTTTAAATGATTCAGGGGCCTCTAATAGCGATGTGTCATATGCTTCACCAAAAACGTTTGTGATCAGTTGACTGAAATACTGTACCAAATATTACGTTATTATCGTCGCTATTACTTATAGTATATACTAACACACGTTGTGAAGAGAGAACGCCGATAATGCCAGTTGAGTAGGTATACAACTGTGAAGTCATCTTTGAAAACAGCACCAATAAATAAATCTTATTACACCACTTAAAAGGCAGTTCTCAAAATGGTCAGAGATTTTATTTTATTAGTTTAAATTCGAATTATAAAAGTTGTGACTATATTTATTTCGGAGGAGGTAGGGAGAGACCGTTAGTAAATATGTACTCGTAGGTATATCTTATTAAATACTACAAATGCAAAATATTTAACGCAGTCATGTGTTGTATGGATACTCGTTACTCTTTTAATCAAACATTACTTACTACAGAGATGGAATTTGACATAGTGATAGATAAAAGTCCGCAATAGCTCAGGCTCAGTTTTATCCCGAGAAAGTAAAGGGATTCAGAACTACACGAGTGAAAAAGCGGGGATGCTTATAGTCTTCCAAACTTTTAAAGCCGGCTTTTGAAGTCATTGCTAATTGCAGTACAAACACACTATTGATATCACAAAACAAAGTTGACTAAAACACACACAAAAACAACAACACATTGATAGAACAAAAGACAATCCTATCGCTAAAAGCGATCTCTTCGAGATACCAATTCTTCAAACATTTTCTACTATGAAAACATTTAAGGAATGAACAATAGGAAACAAAAGTTGTTTAAATTAGTCAGATAGTAGAGAAAGATATTTATTTATAAAAGCTTAATTGCTTAGTTACTCAAATAAACCACCAACAAGTTGGATATTTGTGGCGTTTTCTCGTTGAATAAACATCGAGGGCCATCAAAGCACCTTTGACGGAGGCTTTCAGCGGAATTGTGTTAACGGCTCCAACTGCCAGCAAAATATCTGGGCTCAAAGAGAAATTCGCGCAAGGAAATACAAAACGTCTCTAACACTTTCTCATTAAACGTTTGTAAATCAACATGTAAGTTTAGTAATGGTAAACATGGAAGTTTATCACCAGGAAGTAATGTGCAAACATTACTATGTCCCGATTGGAAGGGCAATGTTTTCAAAAAAATAACAGGGTCGGCCATAGAGGTCAATCGTTATATATATATATATATATATATGTCTGGGTTACGAGCACAATGTATTGCTTGAGTTTGGACCCTGAAGGGTCCAAACGTTGCGGTGTTCCACTAGCTGCGTGACACTGTGCTGTTATGGTCAGGCGTGTTGCTCACCATCAGGTGTATGTACGGATCGTCCAGTGTATTACAAAAAATAAAACTAACGAATTATGAAACATTTCAAATAATATATTAGCGGCTTTTTTGTATAAAATTAACACGCAATTGATAGATAGTAAACGGAAGATAACGCGATGAAATCGATAAGCTTACGTCACTATGTGTTCGATGAAGCATAACTCGACGTTGACCAGAAAATTATTTCTGGTTAGTTACCGTATTAGTTTCATAACAGTGGATTGATGTTATAGGTACTCATTCGTACTCAACGTTTCCAGTAAAAGTGATGGGCTGAGACTAATGAATACGATAATTAGGAACTATCACTAAGTATCATTAACTAAGTATCAAGATTTGTAATTTAAGTATTTAATCATTGTTTAAAGCTAGCCTAGCCTTTGTTTGTAGAAAATTTGTCTGCAAAGTCGTAGGTTCCATTCGCAAATATATTTTTGTGATGAATACAATTGTTTGTTCTGTATTTTACAGAAAGCACAGAACAGAAATACAGAATTTTTTTGTAAAATTTTTTTGTTGTTACTTAATTTCATACAATTTCAAGAAATTGAATAAGTCGACACTTATATTATTCGTGACAGTATAAACTAATCATTGATATTTATCTTTGACGATCACAATTAATTAAACTACCTAGATTAATACTTTGATCATGCACTGATAACAACAATCACATGACACAGAGTAACGTAATTATGATAATGTCACTTTCCAAAGTACATAAATTATTATACTTGTAATAAATCAGATAAATCACGAAGTTTTTCCACACACACTCGTATTCTAGACTTACTTCTTTAACATATAGGTAAGTTAAACTTTTATATAATCCATATAAATATGTCGATGTTGAAATAATAAAATCGGGATTTATCTTATAAGATGTACAAATATTACAGTTCGAAATAGAATCAAATGTAGTAGAATTTTTCGGTTCGTCTGTACAGCAAAAATATGATGACAATATCAGACACATCTAAAATATCCAAAAATACTGTCCCCAGCGATAATATTTATGACACCCACGATGACACCTATAAAAACGAAATACCCAAAGTTGAGCTTCTAAAAAACAGATTTGCGTGGACACGAAAACAAATCTACCCACCACCTAACAATATCACCTACAGAACTAGAGATTGTTACAGCAGATGCGACTTGTCTGGATGACGCGACAAAGTCACCTAATAGCGAAGTTTAAAAGGGCGACGCCTTTCGGGATGCACGTCCTTTTTAACGAGCAAAGTCAATGAGCACCTTGCGAGGTGATGACGGCTGCAAGCCAGGAATAGACTCTCTGACGTGAGCTATGGTATACGTCGATACATTTCTCGCCGAAGGTTTGACGCAATGACTTTATATTAACACAGGGTTATGAATCGGTGAACGGAATACAGAATGTAATGGAATTTTTGATCGCGCAATCTGCGAAAAGGTATTTTTATGCGCGTAAAATGAAAAAATTCACCACCTTTCTGCGAAGATATCCAGGAATGTACACAATTACCTTAATTACTGCAAAACGGCGCTCTGAGCTCTGTCGTATTATATTTACTGTGTATAAGCAGACACTAAACGTGCTCAGCCATTAAATATGGATCCAATTGAAAACCACCCCCTTTTTGATAGCGATTATAAATTGTAATGTAGTACAGTTACATTTGAATCTTAACATATCTGGCATGTCTGTTATTTAAACTCCATTATTAATAAAGAAAACCTCATATATTCAATTATGTATACAAGTACATAACGATGCCATTCATATTATTATCCCGAAACTTTGGTCTATCACGTTAAGCCATAACGAGATCAGTGATTCCTCGAAGGTTGATCTTGTTCAGGTAATCACTGATGGAGGTTAGTACGTGCCGCGACTTCGCAACCTAACCTACGTAATTGGACTCTTCGCGCTGGAGGCAAAATACTAATGGAATTATCTAGAGACAATTTAAATTTTCATTTTATACAAGTACAATAGCTAGAGACGGGATTGTTGGGGCGAACTCAGAGTGCTTTTAAAGGACGCTCGTCAGTGCGGTTTTGCGTTCAGTTACCGCTTCAGGCTGTAGTGCCGGTGGGTAATTTTGTGAAGTTCGTCTGCGTTGAGCAAACCTTATCTTTGTGGTAAATACACAGTAGAATCACAAAATATTATCTACAAGATTTTATTTGCATTGCTCCTAACGAAGGGATTACAACGGTATCTTCAGGGCCTTCGTCCTTAGTAAGTCCATAATTATTTCTCCAGCCGCAGACTACGGTTTTGCCCAAATTTTTGAGTACACTCGTCTGTCGAAGCTTTATTTACATTTGCGTTGCTGCGACTCGGACTATGAATTATTCAGAATTGCAAATTGGGCTTCGTGTCGTGGAAAATTTGTTGCCTTTGTCAATTTGAATTCGGACATGGGAACCCTTTCCGTTTTCAACGAGAAAGACATTTTAAAAGTTTTTCTTCAATCGGTAAACTTTTGATACTAAATCTACAATGTCAATGTTTGGATGTTTGTTGCTCAATCACGTCGTAACGTATGAATAGATCGGGTTGACATTTGTTACACAGCTACACATTTATCTATTTTTAAATAAAGAGTGACGAGACGAGCAGGACATGTACCTGATGGTAAGAAACATGCCTGTCACATAACAGCACAGTGACATGGAGCTATTGGAACATGAAGAGTCAAAATCATTACCTAGCACTACACTGCGCTCGTCACCCAGAGATCTAAGATGTTATATCTCTGAGCCCTATAATTTCGCTGGAAACATTGCCCTTCAAACCGGAACACAGTAATTATGCACATTACTGCTTGGCGGTAGAATAACTGGCAAATGTGTGGTACTTCCTCAGGCGGACTCTGCCAAAAGTCCTACCACTACTGAATGTATTGTAGTCTGGAAGAACACAGGCTTACGCACACACTGTACTTTTTATCCAGGGAAAATAACGAGAACGCGAATTACGCGGGTAAAACCGCTGCTAGTGATAAATAATCTAACGTATCATTTGAGTTGACACTTAATTCGATTTTAAAAGCAACTGACTCGATAATAGTGAGTAGGAATCCAGTAAAACCAGTTGAGAACAATGTTTGTTCGAGTAAAATTTCGTAATTACCGAACCTGCGTCCAGTCGAGATTCGTAACAAGTTCTAAGTAGATATCTCAATGATAAATTGGCAATAAAGTTCATTTCTTTATTACCAACAATTCGCCGGATATTGGACGCCTAGCGTTCAGCACGCAATGGGCACACGTCTCACTTTTGTAAAGTAACGATAAGAACCGAATAAGGCAGACGCCAGTCTTGTTTATATAATGGAAATTATTAAATAAATGAAGAGCGATTTCTTCAGACGATGTTTCAAACAATTACTCCAGACATATTTATATATCTCACACCACAGTGAGCAGGGCTTAGGAAGTTAGAAGATTCCGTGCCTTACACGCTTCGGATACGCTTCGGACATCAAAAGACTTTCACAATTCGTTTATTTTTAAGGGCAATTTTCAGCGTCTGAAACCATTTTCCATTGTAATTTTTGTATTTTTTGTTCGACATTATTATATCAATTTTTTTTCTACTAACTTTTTGCAATATCAAGTAGGTAAGTAATTAGGAAGTTTTTAATTATAGTAAAGGCAACACTTTTAAGAGTTATTTTTTAAGCTAAATTGTTTTATAAACAGTAATTATTCTGCATAATGGTAGTTACCTAGGTATGAACAACTTTCTATTCTTAAATTTTCCTAATAAATAGATAACGATGATTCACACAAAGTATTCATTGAGCGTAAGTTGTGCGTTCGTGCGCTACATTGGCGCAATAAGAACGCGGTTTTGCAAAATTTACCTTGGATAACTTGTTCATAAAAACGGTTGCGTGAGCAATCGTGGAAGTACATTACAGGTGCGTATAAATTATTTTTCCCCAACACACTAATTTAAGTAGATTATTTCCTTTTGTTACGAAAATCTATATTTAGTATACGATGGTATATTAAATATGAAATTGGTCGTAAGCCCGTATAAGGCTGGATTAACTGTTATGCACAGTACCTATAAAAGATATGACGGTATAGCATACATCAGTAACGTATTCAGCGTTACAATCCAGCGAAAACGCCTAACTACTTACGAGCTTGTGGCCGACGCAAATCGTATTTTATTCACAAACTGGCGTCGCAAGCCATGTAAGCTTAAAAAGGTCAGAAAAAATTCTAGCTCTAGGATTCTTTCTTTTTACGGATAATACCTAATTTAGATTCAGGCTATTCCGTTATTGAGCCACACATAACTTGGCTACGCCGTAAAAAGTAACGACTCATAAGTTCGTTAAAGACTTATTTAGTGAAGCTAAATTAAGTACCGTGAAAAGTGGGTTACTCGAAAACATTCAAGGCTCGCGGGGTGAGGCCTAATAAGCCGCACGCAATACCTAAAATAACAGGCCGAAAATAGGCGCTAGTGAAATAGGGAAACTTGAGGGCTGACGCACGAATTGTTGGCTTTGAGGTCACAAGAAAATGTTTGTCGACGCACAGGGAGACGCGAGGGGAGCCGTAAAACACGACACAGTCAACATCTAGTGTGAAATTCTGAACTTCTCGCTTTTGAGGTCTGAAATAAGTATATCAAAGAAAACCTTATCTTTTATCAATCTTAATCCAATGTCGTCTAGGATTTTCTCTCAGTAGGCATTCCAAACATTTGTTCAAAACTAACGCGTGCCGAAAAGTTGTCGAAATTTTGAGTAAAATAAAGTCGATTTAGAAATGTGTGACGTCAAAGGAACTCAAATAACCAAATTTTGCCAAAAACAAAGCTTATTTGTTCATTAAAATCTATTCCGTTTTGTGTTATTACGATTTCTGTACGTACTGAAAAAAAACACGGTTATAGGTAAAGTATAGTCGCCATATATCGTCCCTTTTTTGTAAAAAAAAAAAAAAAAAAAAAATACTACAGTAATAAATGAAACGTCAAAGTTTAGCTACACTATTCCTTTATTCTTAGAAATAATCAAAAATGCGTTAACGCTTTTAAGAAAAGTATACAAATAGCTTTAACAAAAATACTCATACTATCAAAATATTTTTTCGGGCTCCTAATTACGTCCCGGAGACGATATTGAGATCACAATAATCAGTACGTGAACTAGAATTGTACTCCTAACAATATTTTATTTTTAAAAAAATTACCTAACTACCTTTATCTAAACAATAAAAAAAACATTGACAATCTACAGTTAAAAAAAATTACACTATCTTTTCGGCATCTAAAAATAAAAAAACATGAAGTGATATGAAGTTCGCGATCCATTCACTGTTCGAGATCCTATTACCGTCCCGGGACAATATAAGGTTCACGTAAGGGGACGATATTAAGAAATTTCAATTTATTTTGGCTCATCCATTTAAGCAAAAAAAATATTATAACCTGAAATTTTTACTTAATCGATTAACATCTGAGGTCATAACAGTTAGTTTGGCAAAAAAATACATCAATAAGTCAGGCATCTCAATATTTTATGGAATCCGAGAATATTTCAATGAAAAACTCACTTTGAACACTTTTTTTGATTTAAAAATTTCTGCCGGTACGAACATCGTGACGCCCTCACTTCTTCGCAATGGCCGACTGATGCAGCTAGCTTCTAGTTCTTGACACTAATAATAGATGGGAGTATTTAATAAAGTAGATATCGAAGGGGACGAAATTAGGTTTGGGGACGAAATTTGGCGACTGTACCTTATACTGCAAATCTGTGTGATAGGTACAACCAACTGCAAATTTAAATTAAACTAGGTTTCATTTAAATACACATAATTAGTAAGGAAGCTTCATCTTAGGCTATGGGATTGCATAAAAAGACGCGTAAACATTTTATTTTACACTGTTATTTCAGCGCCTTATATTCGCAGGTATCACAATCAGCAGACCGTTCAACTCCTATGTACTTATACTCGTATCATTAAATATTGTTCCACGCTCAAATATTCAGCATTTTTTTCAGTTCCGAATAAATACGCTTAAACCAAAAATAGCCCTTCACCCCCCGATATATCTTAAGAATTAACTGTGTATACGACTGTTCATGAGGCTATTGACTACATAAAAGAAATCTTCAATCTTCGGAACAACGAATACTACATATAAAACATATATTTTCTTTTGTATTGAAAGAAACTGCGACAGATTCTTCTTCATGTAGAGGTTATAAAGCCGATTCATAACAAATCCTTCCCAATCATCCAGCATTATAATGGCCTATGTATAAGTACCTACATTTGCTTATTGTACAGCAGAATACAATACAAACTCATAAGCGGAGGGGAAATTAGCAAGGATGGATTTTCGTTCAGTGAGATCGGATGCTCTTGACGTCACGCATTGTTGGAGCCTAGGAGCCTACTTTTTGGTACCACAATATGATAAAATGAGCGCTTATATTGTATTCAAACCATTATTTACATGTGGGTAATGTAAGTTTTGTATGGTAGAATATAATTTACTTGGTAGTTATTATTTGTGCAAAAGGCTTACTGTTCAACTACGTGCAGACCGATATAAATCAATATCCTAAGATTCCTAGAAAATTACTCTCGCTTTAAAGACCCCCACCCAGTTCACTCAGGACACCCATCCATCAGGAACATCAATTCAAATTGAAAAGGTTTTTAAAATTTCGTGATTTGAACTCATTTTCATGATCACGGTGAAAGTCTTCTCATGATCACGGTGGTTGTAACGCTGCAGAAACGTCGAGGTAGGTAATTAAATAATGTTTGAAAACATTACACACGACAACTTAGAACACGTTTAAAATACGAGTAGGAAACACACTCAGATAAATTGTTTCACACAGTCTCAGTGCAAATGATAAACATAAATTCAAAGAACGTTGTTAGAATTTTCTCAATTTCCATTCACCAGGAACCAGTAGCGCTTGGGTCTTATTCAGACTTCAGACACATCGCATCAGTCAACAACAGTCATTTGTTCGCATATTTTTTTGCTAATTTTAGTTTTGATCCTAATAATAATAAACAAAAAATAAAACTTATAACGATGGGTAGAGTAACCTATATGATAGAGTAACAACTCTATTACGCAAAATATTTAGTACTGCAGTCACATTTATAATATAAACTTTTTCTATTTATTTCATTTGGAATACCACATAGGCATTTTTTACTCCGAAAACGTTGCTCAATTCGTGAATAAGTAGATAAACACGGAGCACAGGGTTCTTTATAAAGCGTTTTACCGACTTACATTATTTCGTTACGTAGGTAAGTCTGTTTTGGTTTTTTATTCTCTCAGTACTGTCGGGTAATATGATTATGATATTTTCACACGAAATATGCGTTTTATCTCTGTATCGTTCAATGACGACGTTGTATGCGTCAACTATGTTATGTTTACATGGTTTTATGGATCGTAATAGCCGGCGCTAATGCCGGACCGATGCCAATACAGGGCCGTAGCTAGAGCAGAAACACGAACAAGTTTGTAGGATACCCTCTAGATGGCGCTAATAACTGTAATGCATCATTTATTTCCTCAAGGTTATTAGTAAAACCTGAACAAAGACGGCGGGTAGTTTGGAAGATACAGGTAAAATAAAAGATTTTTGGTAGTATCGATCGTACGTAATTGGTCAATTTTGGTCATACTTATGTATGTAGAACTGAATAAAAAGCCGGTTTCCAAACATTTCATTAAAGCTTACGCAAATCAAAAAGCGCAAAAATCAAAAAATGCTTTGTAATTTAAACGTCTAAATAACAAGTGACTTTAAATAAAGTTTTAGAATACCTCTGTAAGTGTTAGCAATAATAGAAAGACAAGGCAACAAATATTTAAACTAAATCCATCCTCCATAATTTGTAAATTGCCCCACAATGTTATACCTTAGCTACGGCGCTGTGCCTATGGTGGCACGGGAAGTGACGCTAGCGTTGGGCGGGCGGCGCAATCGTAAAAGCCCAAGTTCACGGATCTGAACATGGCCTCTGTCGCCCACCCGACTTTCCATCGTTTCATTAAATAACACCCGCACATTTTTCATCCGATTGCGTCAATGGTCAAACCAAGCACGCGATATTTGCGTCCGAGCGCTTTATTAATAGCCCGAAAGACTACTCGAAGAATTTATTATAGAAAGATGTGAAGTATGGTAAATAAAATAGTATATTCAGAACTACTCTCGGTAGACGCTCGGTGTTTTGTTAGCTCGCTCGCTCTATTTCAAGACGGCGAGTGCGGTTAACTGAATATTTATAATCTTATTCGTCACTCGAATCGAAAACTATGTTTTGTTAACGCTAAGTAAAGAGCGATTGAAATATTTACATAAGATTATTTTCGGTTGAGGATTTATTTAGTTCCCGGCGGGCGTCATTGACTTTCAGCACATGCAAGCAATTATTTGTATTTTCGATGGAATGACGCATGACCCAAATATCTTTTGAGGAACGACAATTTTGAGGGACTTTTCCTAAAGGCTATATTTGTAATTCGATAAATAAACATCTTGCGACTTAGGCGCTTGCGTAAGTTGAAATCGGTACATCCGTAATATCCCACACAAATTGAAACTTAGCACGTGATGGTATTTTTGTAGAAAATTATAAGAAGCAAATATGTACGTTTAGGTAGATATGAGTCAAAGCTAGTAACTTTTACGACTTTCATTACCTCATTTATTAACATTTTGGAAGTACAATACAAGAAACAAGTAACACAGTTTTCTCATTTTGAGTGTGAACTCTAATCGGTGTGAGTGAGGTGGGTCCAATCGATTTACTAGACAAATAAAAACTACATCAAAATAATATCTTGTGGATGTTTGCCTCCCAAATAATACAGAAGTACGATATTTGCATAGCGAAGACACATTAAACGTCTTTGAAAACTACAACACTTTTGTCCACTTAATAATTGCGTATCTACCTAGATATTCCACCTGGGGGGAAATGGATTATGACGTCATTATTTATTTACGTTAAACATACGACCTTTGCGGCTTTTGCGACCTTTGCTGTAGTTCTATCCGTATCAATTTGATTACTTATTTAAGTAGCGATATGACGTTGGCTTATAATTTTATCGATCAATTATTTACAAACAATGTTCTGTTTGAGGATCCATATTTTCGGATTAAGGTGGGGGTTGTTTTCTATTTACGATTATATATATTTTTACTAGTAGTTATCTGCGGTCTTACTCGCGTAGTTCCCTTTTTGGTAAACGCGATAAATGTTTTTATATAATTGGACATTCGTAATTCTTTTTTTATTTATTATACTTAAGGTTATCTGTGTATGTTTTCTCTTTTCTGAACTAAAATGAGTCAATTTTTATAACAAAAAAAAAAACATGTTTTTAGACCGTTCGATATATTTTATTATGAAACTAGTTTCGTTAATGTTTAGTTAAGCCATTTGAATTGTAAACGTGCAATTATCATACCTACAATGTAACTCAACGAGGTCGTCTCGTTAATTGATAATATAAATAAAACATAATTAAATTTATTTTTATTAATTTAAATCATCAAATTGTTTTAACACAACATCCCTATTTTTTAACTTTTATAGGTTTACACTTGTCCGCCATCTCGCCTGATGTTTATCGCCGATGCGGTCTACGATTTACATGCTTACTTAGAAGAAACCGATTCACTCTTCGATTCGGAAACATTCGGAGACACTTCATTAAGAGGGAACGCCGTGTTTAAACCTTATTATTACTACTGTGTCTATGTAAAATAGTGGATCATAGTGGATTTTCCTATCCTATTTAGATAATTATAAACCTACTAAATGCCTTCTCAAAAAATTTGCTAAATAATACTTAAATGAGGTATGCGGTACAAAAACTCGTGTCTAAGATAGTCTTAGATAAAGTATAATGTAGACTCTTTGAAGATAGTTCTGCATTTCGCCAAAAGTTCGCCAATGTTTAATTTTGGTAGAGATTTTTTTCTATTGTAAACTCATTAGGCACAAGTCCTGTTAGTCCTGTCAGTTAAGGATTGCATTCTTCTTAATTCGCAATGTGGCGTTTTTAGATTAAACATATTCCAGTAAGAGAAAGTGCGCAATTTTTCGCATTTACGGTATGTCTGGAAGAGCTTGCTTTTAACGATAAGGCCGCCTATTGTTTCTAAATTTTTAGATTATTTTTCCTTTTTCATAAGAAGTTTTTGTTTTAACTTACAATAAACTTTACTTTAGTACAATAAAGAGTTTATTTATCAATGTTTCGTTTTTATTAAATTTCTCTAATTCTCAAACAAATTTAAATATTGTCGAAACTTTGGCGAAATTACGAACAATCTTTGACAAGTACTTATATTTGCATTTTGAAAATGCTTCATTGTAATTTTCTTGTAATTCCTGATGATTAATTTATGTTTGAGCGAATGTAGAAATTATCCTGACTTCATCAGATAATTTATAATTTCGTTGAGATCCAGATAATTTGAATGACGTAAAAGAACGATTGAACTAAGGCAAACATACATAATTTTATAATTTTCACAAAATGATGTAATGCGCCAGCGTAAAAGCGAAATTGGAAATGATAACATACGCGACCGTAAAACCACTAACCACAATAATACGCAGTCAATACTCATGAATTATCATGGATGTCATTTTCGGGTGTAATCACCCGAATTTATTTGGTTAGAATTAGTCCATGATATTGGATATGAGTGCACAATAATTTGTGCACTAATATCCGATATCCATTCACCATTTCTTAGTTTTATACATGTTATACAAATGTCCTATTAATATTTAAAACGTGGCAGTTAGTATTTTGACAGTTTCTTATTGGCGCCAAAACGACTAAGCGTATCTTATACCTTTAAACGTGCAATTCTTGTAGGTATATATATATATAGAATCTGAATCTCGGAATCTTATACCTTTAAACGAGCAATTCTTGTAGGTATATATAGAATCTGAATCTCCGAAACGGCTCGAACGATTTTCATGAAATTATGTATACAGGGGTTTTGGGGACGATAATCTAACTAAGTTTTATTTTTTTAAAACAACATTTTATACGCGTTTTAGGCAATGAAAAACTCTTACAATGTCATTAGAATATGATAACTTATTTCGCCATTGTTATTTAAGCCTGTATTGCTCAGACGGAATATGCTCGCCCTCGGAGTCATCAGGCCCCAGTTCGAATCCTGATGGTTACACTCGGGTCTTTGTTTTTTGTTCTTTTTTTGTTCTGAGAAAATATTATACTTAGAGCTCTTTATAAACGCATTTAAACCGAGCAAAGTTCGGTCAACCAGGTACTTAGGTTGAAATAAAAACAAATATATCGCGACAATTAATTTTCGTAATTCACTAAATTCTAAGCCAACGTAGTCGCCAAGAAAAGTCGAAGTCTAAGTAGAAAAGATATCTTCAAACTCGTATTAGTATCCCATTAACGGACCTTCGTCGATATAAGAAAATATTAAGGTTAACGACCGATGAAATTAAAAAGTAACATTTGATATTCACGTGCAGAAGTCATGCTCGTTCGTTAGAACATAGGTAGTTGATGACCATCCGACAATCTCTTTTCTGTTCTAAAAATGTTAGTAACAGATCAAGAAATTAGATAACACTAAAGTTTTTTTTTCTAATTCCAGATTGCGAGTCGTTGATCCGTAAAATGCTAGTCCTGGAGCCAATGAAA
Source organism: Ectropis grisescens (assembly GCA_017562165.1). Taxonomy (NCBI): domain Eukaryota; kingdom Metazoa; phylum Arthropoda; class Insecta; order Lepidoptera; family Geometridae; genus Ectropis; species Ectropis grisescens. The sequence goes on from CM029784.1 coordinate 13,906,373, forward strand.
CGGTATACTATCGAGCAGATTAAAAAGCATCGATGGATGGCCGCGGAGCCCTACGCGGTACCGACGTTGGCTGCGGACCCGGCACGAAGCCCTGCCCACGCCCCTCCTGCTCACCACGAACCTAATGAACAGATCCTTAGACTCATGCAGAGCCTGGGCATCGATCCTGTGAAAACCAAAGAGGTAGGTAAGAACAACCCTATCCTATTAGTGATACAATTTTACATTCCGCGTATACATACATATATGGAAATTCCGCGAATAGAAACGCACAATGAGTCTTCCCCCATTGGATGCAAGCTGGGCGTCTTTAAATTGAGAGTTAAACGATTTCTCATAGAAAAGCGCTCAGCGTCGCTTTACATCTTGCAATATGGCAGTCAAGGAAAATTCTATGTTCGATAAAAAAAAAAGAATTTTGTAGTGGCTTGGCTCGCGATTTTACAAATAAAGCGATTTATCGCGATCGAATAATATTTTATTTCACTGTCGTTTCGACGGTCATAATACGGGGGACGGCGGGGTCATCTTTTTTTAAACTGATACGAATTCAAATCACGAAAGTTAGAATGTTTTTTATGATTTCAAACTCCTAAATTAATTTTATTAACACGTCATTGTATAGTGCGTTTATACATCATAGATATAAATATACAATAACAATGAACTAGGAAAAATGACTATTGCGCTAAACGCATAAACCACGGCCCCGACCGCAATGCTAACCGACCATTTCATCTGGATGACGTAACGGAAATAAATGATTGCTAAATTGCTGAAAGGCATTCAGGACAGTAACCCTGATAAAAAGCGTGTCTTTAAAAGGTGTTTTCTAGTTTTTATTTGTATTTTATGTAACAATTTGTTTTTTTCCAGAGCCTAAAGTCAAATAGTTACGACCACCACGCCGCTATCTACCTTCTTCTTTTGGAGCGCTTGCGGGCAAGAGCAGCGAGTGGTGCGTGTGAGGCTCGAAGACCCTCAAGAAGGTCATCATCAGTCGCAGACCAAGCTCTCGTCAGAGAATCGTCCATTGACCCTAGACGTGAACATCATCAAAGGTAAATTGATATTTTTTTGTAGGCACCCATTCTTCTAAACAAAGGTCTCTCATGACATTTTCCAACTAATATCGGGAACTTGTTTCTAATAATAACATTAGTAAAATATCCTGTAATTGGTAATAATAGCACTGAACAACTATGGTAGTTTCAAATAGTGTTATTGTTACAGTTTATCCGGTATTGGATTTGCATCATAAATGCATGCCTCATAAAGTTACTTCTATATATTATGCGATCACGTTTCTTAGAAAATCGTTATGATTTGATCGGTGATTTGATGACGTTTTATCGTTAATTTCAGATTGTTGCATGCCGGAGATCCAACAAGAGATTACAACAGAGCTACACCAACACTGCCTCCGGCTTCGACTGATACTTCGTCTTCCGAGACGCAAAGACTGCTCTCACTCGCAGGCGTTAACATGACTGAACAAAGACTGCTCCAGCGAAACTCCGACCCTTCGGATACGCATCGGAGTTTTTTAGTAGGCAACCTCGACGCCACCTCAAGCAGGAGTCATGAGTCAGAAACGACAAGACTCCTTTCTATGAGAAACGTCGACGTCTCTCAATCGACACAAAGGTTAGGAGCCAAAATCGGTGAGCCAATCCCAACGCATAGACTCCTTACGTCCACTTACGAGCAACAACAGAATATTTTAAAACAGTCAAGTGAAGATTGCCGGCGCCTATTGCAGCAGTCGACAACTGTCGGTCCTGAAACTAATAAAAGTACCAACGACGGCACAAGACTGCTGACATCTTCTAGTTTTGACTCAAAATGTGCTATAGACAGTGGCAGAAGTTCCGCAGCTACCGACCATAATGCCATCGCCAGTTTCCTTCAGAATTCTGCATCAGCGACGAATTTTAATGTTGAAACTATGAAAATGCCCAACTCCACGACGTTCACGATGTGTTCTGAGGCGGCTAAACTAATGAATACACTGCAACAATCACCACTGCCATTAAAGGGTACCGTCAATTTAAGTGCTAGTCCAATACCATCGCAGTTGGGTGAACCCAAGTTAGGAAGTGTACTCGAGCAACCAAAGCCCTTAGAGTCGAGTCGACTTGTATCGCAAGCTCAGCAACAAGACTTAGCCAGACTGCAAACCAGCACGCCACCATTCAAAGACTATATGAACCACCACCTTCCGGCCTACTCTTATCTACAAAATACAACATTACCGCCCATGTCGAGTGCAGCTGATACAAGCTTTTCTGTCACGACTACAACTACAAGTGATTTATTTCCAAGTACTTTGTACAGACCAGATAGTAAATTTTCCTTAAACAGGTATACAACTAGTCAAGGAAATTACTCAACTACGCTTCAAAATAATGCCACTGAGCCCGCAAAATTTCAACAGCAGTATTCGTCGTCCACGGACGAAGGCTGCGAAACAGACATGGAAGATGTTCCAAACGTACCAAGCGGAGTGCAGAACAGACTGAGTTCCTACGCAAGTTCTAGCTCCAGCAGTGGCGTCGTGACTTTCTTTAACAATAAAAGTCTTAGTCAGAATCTGAGTTGCGATTCTTCACAAAGCAATTTTTCCGCATTTGAAAGCCTGGACTACCAGTTGTCTGACTGCTCAAGCGAATTGGCGAGCAGCCTTCCGAGTTGCACCCCGAATGAGGATAAACTGGCGTATGAAAATAGTTCACTTATAAACACTAGTCCGATGCATCCATGTGTCTACATTTCCTCCTACAATGGCAAAACTGGTGGTACTGGATTGATGACGCGACATAACCCATTAAATTATCAATCAGCTAATACCAACTGTCCTAGAGCAATGACCCGAAGCCCGGTAGACTTCAGAGAAGGCCGGCGAGCCAGTGACGGCCTGGTCGCGCAACAAGTCGCACAATCCACAGATTCCCAGAAAAACAGTTTGGCCTTCAATAGTCAAAGACTGAACGAGAACTGTAAGGCAAAAGGCGTATTAGAGTTACATTTGGTACAACAAGAAGCCCAAAAACTGAAAACTCAGTATCAAGCTTCGATTCCTGCCGAAGAAATGACTCAGAGACAAATTCAACATAATCAGTTTGCAGCTAGCTTTAGTCCGCATTTTTTAGACTCGAAAAATCCCACTAAACGTATCAGTCTTCCGGAAACTTTCAACTATTCGAGTACCTCCCCGCCGATGCCGGCAAGCCCAAAGATGGTGGCGCAGTTACAAGATCCTACAGAAATACATTCTGCGACGGCGCAAGGAACTAAACCTCCTTTACAACAGCAACTGATGCAACATAGATTATTTCAACAGAAACGACAGTTGCTCCAGAAACAAATGACGCCTCCAAACATTACTGCTCATGAACTGGGCCTACATACTTTACAAGTCGGATTGAGCAGGCGCCAAATGCTCAGACAACAGAGCTACAAAATGGCACAACAGCAACAAATCTTGCCACCGTTGCCTTTAACTGAAACAGAAAATAGAGATTTGCTTGCCTTTCAGGCGATAGTAGAAGGGCCTAATAGGTCACCTAAACCAAAGTCTGAGGACGTACAGGACGACATGACCAAGTTCGCGTACCAGGGGTCGATGGAAATCAGCATAGCAATGAATAAAGATAGATTAGGAAACGAAAATTGGTCTAACCTACCCTCTAGTCTGCAGAGCGCATGTCAGATATCTGAGTTAGCGGGAAGACGGGAAGGGAGAGATGGTCGCGAAGGAGACGCAGAACCGACGACTCATTCCGGAGTGGACGCTCCGCTGTGGTCGGGCCAATGGAACGCGAACCTCTTCCAACCGCAGCCTTGCTTCCAGGTATTTCAACAGATCAATTAGTAGATCCACGCTAAGTATAGATTCGTAGAATTAGTAGTGTGGACGGCACGCAGTCTCAAGGTCGATCGTCAGATGTGGCTTTTATACCGCGAGTGCCCGAGCAAATATTGGTCTCAAAGTAGTATAATTCGAGAGGCATTGTTTGTTTGTCCTAGCGAATGTTTAGAATCGTAAATTCACCATTGAATTCTTCGTAGAGTGCATGACAATAAATTAGTGCTTTAAAGTTTTCGTATTACACCGTTACAATAATTATGTTATTTGAAGTTACATGATTCTTGCCATCAAGTCTTAAAGCAAGCATACTTGTTTTGTGTTTGGAGAGACAAGACATTGCATTCTTTATAGCCAACAAAACGAAAACGCAAAAGTTCATTGAAATGCTGCATTGAGAATTAATGGTAGGCTGCTTTATTTTAATACAGATATTATTTTGAGTATTCATATAAAATAATTACAAGAAACATACATTTAATATTTAACTGTAAATTATCATAATGGAGAAATGTTTGTCTACGATGCACTCGAACTTTTGCATATTCAATTCATAGGAGCAACACTTCATTCCTATTATATTATTAATTACATAAAATGAGTAACAACTGTAGAGTTAACTAGCAATTCCATTTATTAATCTTACTTGCCAAGTATTGTATTGTTAAGATTTTTATAATTACGACTTGCATTTGATGATATACGCTAAAACATCACATTTCAATGTTCCTAAGTATTTATTCACTTGTTCTCCCCCATGGTACATATTTTTTTAGAATTAAGTATATTTATTATCAGATATTATAAGTTACGAGTATGTACTTTATTCTTTGTGAAAGTCTGTATAGATTTATTATTATTTGCTAATCATAAATTATATGTAAGATGTGATAGCTTTACTTAGAAGCAAGTTTTATTTAAAATACAAGTAAATGTAAAAAATTAAAGAGTTGTTTTTTTTATTTGTCACCTTATTATTTTTGCATTTAGCTTTTTTGGTAGACACAATTGCATGCACATTTTAAATCGTTACCTATAATGAAGAGGCTCAGAAAGAGGGATTCTCTTACCCCCGTTAAGGAATTAAGAGGGTTCTCACATGTGATGTGGTCGGTCCAGTTTTAAATGTGAATGCCAAATGAGACGCAATCCCGCGGCCACCTCCCCTTGTAAAAGGTTGCTGAGTGTGATGGAAACTTAAGTCGGTTTGGATCGAACATATCACGTGAGTTACCCGTTTTTTAACGAAAAATAACATAGCTATATTCGAAGGTCTGGTAGACCGGCCCCGCCACTCCCTTGATAAAACAAACAAATAAGAACAGATGTAATAAAATAGGTAAGAAATTACAGAAATAATAACTGACCGAGGGAGACAGAATAATGATTCTGAGTCGATCTCTTATTCTGATTATTATCAATATATTGCATTTTGTGAAAACAGAATTTCTGATAATACCTATTTCAGAATGATAGAAGCGAGCAAAATAAAAATGCTAATTGAGCTAACATGATCTGAAACAATTTAAATATGTATGTATGTCTAAAGGTAGGTATACATTGTTTATCTGAGAATAAAACATATTGGTACCTACTCTCTGTAGTTCAAAAACTAAACTTAATTGCCCTTAATGTTATTAAAAATCTACTTTTTTAAATTGTATGGTTATAAACTATATTACATGTATAGCTCAAACACTGCTACAAATTAAGAGGCTTAATATATTTTAGGTGGTGGTCTTTAAAGAGTCCGCTTGGGGAAGTACCACACTTTTGCAAGTTATTCTACCGCTGCGCTGATCAGTTTCTGGTCTATGCTCTGGTTTGAAAAGCAATGTTTCCAGAGAAATTACAGAAATAGAGATAAATCATCTTATATCTCTGGGTGACAGCGTAGTGCTAAGTAATTGCTAGGCTAGGCTCTTCACGTTCTAATAGCTGTGTGACGTACTGCTGTCGTGGGCAGGCATGTTGTATTCAATCAGGCACATATCCTGAATTGTCCTGCTTGTCTCGTCACTCTTAGTTATATAACAGTGACTTTAAAGAAAAAATAGAGGCGTTTTCAGATTGTCATATGAATACAAAACCTGTCAAATAGTTGATCAAATTATTATAATAAAACCACCGCGCATTGGCGCAATTGTGTATTATTTTACATTTTTTAATTCTGATCTGATCTGACGGATCTAAGTAAACTACTATGTCAACTATCAAATTTCAACAATTGCACTCTTTGACACAGATGGGTACAAAATTAGTTAATTGTTGTTAAATAATCCTAATTTTATTAATATAAAAAAACTTTTGTCGAAACTTGTTAGTCGGCTTAGTTATCTTAGCAGCCATCGATTTCTTCTGGTTATAACTTAAACCGTCTAAACACGAGCCCTGAAATCAGAGGAAATGACGTAAAAGTAGTGGGGAGGAGCCTACATCGCACCATATGATTTGTGATTTATGGTGCGATGTAGGGTACTCCCCACTAGTTTTACGTTTAGCCTCTGATATTAGGGCTCGTGTGTAGAGGGTTTAAGGCTTATTGCACGAACTCTGATTGCGGATATAATTTAAATATAGTAAAAGGACCATTGTAACTTTCCAGTCAAACTGGCAGGGGCAGAGCTTACCGCCGTCAGCTGGGATGCTGCCACTCAGCGAGAGTCCGATTTTGGAGCTTACAGAGCAAATGGAGTCCATATAACAATTACTAATAGAACATAAAGAAGAATCATACTAAGAATATAATGAATAATTTAAAATAATCTTACAATGGAGCAATCTACAACTTGACATTTTCTGATTTAATATGCTATCAAAATTAAAGAGAGTCCCTGAAATAACGTTTTTAAAAGTCTGGAGCTATATCTGAATTTCGTGCAGCGCTGCTCTGATATCCTATGGTGCTAAGATTCTCAGCTACAGTGAAGATTTTGAGAGATAATCGGACATTTTCAGCAAAAAAAGTGTTCCTATCTAAATACTAGAGGGTGTTAGTGGAGCTTTTAGTGCCTGTTCACACTAGCGATTTGGCCGGCGATTTTCAGCGATGCGAGCGCTGCGTGCTCGCCTCGCCTCGCCGTGAAATTGCTGAAAAATCTCCGGACAAATCACTAGTGTGAACAGGCACTTAGTGCACTAACTGCCGCCACGGATATTTATATATTTTATTGTACGTAGAAATACTTAAATTTTACGTGAACAGAAGATTTTTATGACTTTGCTTAGATGTGATGATGCCTAAAAGTAAAAGGCGAATGAAAAACATAGACCAGGGCAAAAATATTTTTTTTAATGTAGGTACTCAATTTGTGAAAATGTGTACCTACATCCTAAGCTCGACTGATATTGAAAGAACCTTAGAAGTAGTTCAAAAAGTAGTTCTTAGTTTAGTCCAAAACAGTTCAAGTCACGTACCTAATGGGTCAGATAGGTGATCATAACTTTTAAAATTAATTTATCTGAAAATGCCCCATTGTCTCTCGATATAATTGTTGTTCATGGTACAGGGCCAGATTAGAGTTCAGCGCTGTCGCGACCGCTGGTACTATTAGTTGTATGCGAGTAGAATTTACGCCACACAAAATCTAATAAATACTGTATTTTCCTTTACATACAGCGATAAAAGGAGTTTTCCAGATGCAAATTGACTTGTCAAAAATAGTTCTAAATTTTGTCAAGTGTGGCACCACTGTTTGTTTTTGTGAAATTTCTCTAACAAAATAAAACATTGGTGCCACATATGGTGAAATTGGGAACTGTCTTTGACAGGTCTTTTTGCATCTTGAAAACGCCCCATTGCAATTCTTATTGCATAAAATATAGTATTGTGGACAAACCGATTCCTCTTGCTTGTCCTTGTCACTCGATACGCCAACGAATTTCTGTTTCGCTCGCATACGTGACACGAATGAACCGATTGCTTACGCCGCCGCCGTGTCATTTGTGCAACAGCAATGGAATCAATTTAGAAGAATATCAGAAACGAGAATCCAGAGTTGGTTCAAACTAAGGTTGTTTAGATTCCTTGGAAAGGAACGCATTGGGATCCGCGGTCCTGGGCGTCTATTCTCTTTGTACGAAAAACTTAATACTTATCGAAATAAACTCGCGATTTTCCTACTAATTGATTAGAACATTATTTAAACGTCAAACAATGTTCGATCGGGCGAAACGAAGTAGAACCGGAATATGAAAGTCGCGAGTTTTCAAAATTACGTTTTTCGTAGAAAGAGAGTAGGCGTCCTGGTAGGCACATAGGTATTAGTTACTCCATGCGGACCTCCGTTTTTTGTCTTCATTTTGTCATTAAAAGTCCTGGAATTGTGATGGACATTATTTCTATGCATGCCAAGAAATTGGACTCTATTTTGAAAGAATGGAGTAAATCGTTCCAATAAAAAAATGTATGAATGTGCTTTTTTAGGCTCTGTACGTTGAGGCTCTGTGTATTTTTTATGGCAGTTCAACTTTTGAAAACCAAATACGAGCTTTTTATAATGGAAAGAAATGATTATGGACGATAAACAAGACTTTGATCTCATTATTATTCTGTAGTACCTAAGTATATGGATAATTTATGAATAAGTAACTAAAATTCTCATTATGTCCGTAGTACACGACAATTAAGTAGATGTAGTAGGTAGCCCATGTACTTATATGTAATTAGCAAAATTTACTGCACCACAGCAAGTCAATAATTGACAATTCTATTGATAAATAATTTTAGGTGATAACTGACGCGACAATATCAATGTAGGCTAAGTTCATTAGTAATTAGAGACAATATGTTTTATTCTCTAACCATTAATTTACTAAATCAGTATCTATAAAACTTGTAGGTACATCAAACGCCCACGACTACTCGAGGTATAAACCAATATAAATTAGGCATTTTCAAACCGCAAACACCCCAATCAAAAATAGTTCTCCATTAAATAAGTATAAATTTATGTGTCAATGTTTTATTTTATGAAATTTATCTAACAAAATTAAAATTGGCGCCCCATTTGGTGAAATTGGGAATTATCTTTAATTGGTCTATTTGCATCTTGAAAACGCCTGATTAGAACGAAATTTCGCTCTATTCAACATAACACAAAACTGTAACTTCTACAAAAATTAAGACTGAATTCGGTGTCAATTCAGATCATACAATTAACTCGAGACACTTTTTTTATTTTGTAATTTTAAAACTTTATGTAGCATAATTGTTGGCGTGATGTATTTATGTTGTGTTAAACTATTAATTTTATCGCGCCTATTTAATTTGCTCTCATTGCAAAGAATCAGACATATCAGGCAGCGTATAATAGTAATTAACTATTCATAAATGTTGAAGTTTTGGATGTAACGCGATGTTTTCGCAATGCGTAAAAGCGCCTAAACAGAAATTAAATGTTTTGGGTGTTTGCCCATTTGTTGGTAATATAACAATTAATATTTATATACGCTTGGTAATTTGGAAAAACAATAGGTACTTATTATATCGTGGCTCTGAACACGAAAAGGGTAACTTGTATTTATTGTTTCAAATTGTAGTCTTATTAGACAATAATTATGACCAAACAGTTTTAAATAACATACGAAATTATGAATTCCAACACCTTTGCCAATTTCTATGTCATTAACAATATTTAAATCTCCAGTTGTTAGTATTATAAGTATACATAAGATTTTGCTCTTTCTTTGTCAGTATTGTTGTATTAATTAAGTAATGACCCCTAAAACTCTACGAAGCTTTATCTGAGTAAACAATAAATAATACGTACATTAAAATACCGAATAACTATAATCTGCAATGTAATTATTAGATTAGAGTAATATAGGGTTTGAATTTTAACTCGTTTAACTTTGGCAAAGGAAGGCAATACCGTACCTACACACTACATTGTTTGTCAAGTATCGACCAACGCGAAAGAGCCACTAAACCGTAATGGGTTTCAATATTATATACTTATCATACCTATATATTATTAACCACTTTTAATCACTGAAATATCACTTTAGTATATTTTCACACATTTAGATTCAGAAATATCAACGAGTATGATAGGTACCACCTACCTACCTGTTGATATTATATTATCTTCGAGTCTGATCTGAGAATGTGAGAGAGAGGATGAGGAGAGAGAGAGAGGAAGAGAGGTGAGAAGAAAAGTGTGTGAAACGTGATCTTAACCGTATATTGTAAGCGATATCACTTCGAAAATACGGAATGAGAACAAATAACTTGAGGAAGCGATTTGTTCTCTTTATATTCCGAGAGCTGGTAGCTTGTCACATAGCTCTCCTATTATTATTTTTTTTAACTCTTATAGGTTTACTTGCTCGCTTGATGTTCAATGAAAATGCGGTCTACGATGGAGCGTGTTTACCTAGAAGTAACCGATCCACTCTCGATTTGAAGACACAAAGATTGTAACCATCGCAGGAAACCCTCTTAGACAACGTATTCCAGAGCTTAGACGTTCACAAAAGCAGTCAAATCTCTTCGTTCGTGTCTTTATGTACTAACACGGAGGTGCAGACCTACCCTTCTACCGCCAAACTAAATCGGCTTTCGCTTTGCTATTGCGGTCTCTATCATTTCAAGCAGAAAGAAAGAGAGAGCAATATCAAAGCTAAGACAGTTCTAGTTAGGCGGTAGACCGCCTGGCTGGCGAGTACCGGCAAAACGAATGCCTCAATTTAGATCACGCGACAGGTAGAAAGTATAGTAGGAGAGTAATCTGTCAAGTTTTTCATCTTGCTTCAAATAGGTACCTACCCAAAAGTTGGTGCTAGCTCTCGGAACATTATGTTTAAATAGCTGCCTGGCATTGTACTATTTTGGGCAGACTTATTGCTTACCACTAGTCTCATGTCTTGCTCATTCAGCCACTCTTTATTTTGTAAAACATTGTATATTGGCATATTGTTAATATTGTATTTAAGCCATAGAAGCCAATATTTGATAGTGGTCTACCAGCTACACGATACAGACGAAATTGCTAATTGTTGTTAATCATATCTCTTTCATTTTCATGTAAAATTTAAGAGACAATAATTTAGGCAACAGTAAAGATTTATGCTATATACCATTTGTTTATGCTATATAGCCGCGAGTAGATATAATTGACAAAAAAAATAATATAAAAAAACTTGAGAGGTGTCAAGGGACACGCGGATGGAACGAAGTTCCTTTCGATTAATTAGTGAAGGAATTATTATTATTATTTTTTATTATTTACAAAAAACCCGTATACTACACTCAACAAAAATAATCGTCGCGACACCAATCTGTTCAATGCGAAATAGAAATGAAAATATCTGGCTTGCTTTCTGTAAGAGAGAGAGAGAGACAGACAGAGAAACATGCGATGCCGCACAGCTTACAATAGCAAAAAGTGTCGTGACAACTTTTCGTAAGAATTTTTTCCGTCTAGCCCCCTTTCACAACGCGCGATAAGGAACTTCGTTCCAATAATTACACAAATCTTAGATCCGAAGTACTTAACATCGATTTGACATCGAACTGATTTTTTTCAGACAAATTTAAAAAAATCGTAACAAATACTAAATTACTTATATAATGATTTAGGTACGGACGGGTGTAGGACAATGTTACTTCGGATCCTCTACTATTATTACAAAATGCAGTTAATCATAAATGGAACGACAGGGATTTGAAACTCTGAAGAAAGTGAAACCATTGACTATTTTTTTAATCAGAACACGAAAGTACCTATTACCGGTATTGCCTATCATAAGCCAAGTTAATTAGAGTGTGGTACTTATGCGATTATAGCAATAGGTGTTTGGATGCTTTTACACAATTAGTCATAAAGGCATTGTATTGTATTCAAATAATAATCAAGCAATTTCTATGTTATTAGTCAGTTAATAAGGGCATTTTGTATTAAAGTTACACGTAGACAATTTTCACAACACGATAGCAGCGTTGGAAAAATTATTTTTTACAGTTTTAGGACGATTTGTAACAGTTTTATTTTATATTCCTTTTGGTTGTGATTCTAAACATATTTAAAGTTACAGCTGATCGTTCACCGTGGTATAGAAAGACAAAATACAGTAATACTTCAGCAGTTGTCTGTTTTTTGAAATATGGGGATGTTTGAATTATTAGCACTTTTTTCAGTTTCACCCGCGTAGTCCCTGATCCCATAGTTTCCCCAGGATAATAAGAAACATGAGCATAACAGCCCACTAAATGTTCCCACTGCTGGGATCCTGGACCTTCTCTCGCAAGGAGAGAGTCAAGGCCATAATCCAGAACGGTGATAGCTAGATAGTTGAAATTTTCACAGATGATGTATTTCTGTTGCCGATATAACAAGAAATAGGTACTAAACATAAAATAAATATTTAAGGGGGGCTCCCATACAACATACTTGATTTTTTTTACGATTATGGCCGGTTTAAAGTAGATAGTTCAGTAAAGTATCTGTAACTTGCAAGATTAGGTTGTAGATAATGGTACGGAACCCTTCGTGCGTGAACCCCATTCGCATTTCGCCGGTTTTTATTATTCACTCTCTCCCTGGTCGTTGGAAACCGCTAGTTGCAGATTGCGCAGGACCGTGCGTTGTGGAAATCTAGGGGAGAGGCCTATGTTCAGCAGTGGATGTCTTGCGGCTGATGATCTATGAATATCTGTTATACCTAGCAGCAATAGAAATATATCATCTGTGAAAATTTCAACTGTCTAGCTATCACCGTTCGTAAGATACAGCCTGGTGACATACGGACGGAAATTGTAATGACAAAGATCACGGATCCCGGAGTCCGTGGAGTGGCTAATTTAAATAATAATAAAAAAAGACGGACGGACGGACAGCGAAGTCTCAGTAGTCGACAGCGACCGACAGCGAAGTCGGTCCCGTTTTTACCCTTTGGGTAAAAACCAAGAATCATCGTGTGACATAGGTGATGGTGTGGATGGCGCTTACTCTACCAAATGGCAGTAAGTATTACCGTACACCATATTATTATACTACGTTCAACCTGGCGTTAAAAATAATTGAAACAAATCTATAACAGTTATTAGGAGTATGATGTCTTCAAATATCGATATGACATAAATGATATAAATAATATCCGTGATAAGTCCTACGAAAAACAGGGTTACGTTTTTGGGGTGCGACGGTGCGAGGCTCGGGAACCTCCATGTAGACCATTCTAGGCTTCATACAGCAACTTATCTCGGTAATATTTCGTTATGCGATGCCTAATACCGGGCAGGTAGGGACTGGAATCAGGAATTACTTGGAACGCTATTCAGCTGATTTGTAGTTCTATCTGGCTGAGTAACTGCCTGACTTTTAGTAGTGGTAGGACTCTTAGCAGAGTCCACCTGGGGAAGTACCACACCTTTGCCAGTTATTTTATCGCCAAGCTGTAAAGTGCAAACATTACTGTATTCCGGTTTGAAATGTTTCCAGATAAATTACAGGGTTAAGAGACATAATATCTAAGATATCTGGGTGACGAGCGCAGCGCAGTGCAGTGCTAGGTAATGATTTGGACTCTTCATGTTCCAATAGCTGCGTGTCACTGTGCTGTTATGTAGCAAAAAAAAAACAGAAATGTTTATTTCTTTACAAGAACAAAATTAAAAATTTTGATTAACCCCCGACTACCTTGGATTTATTATCTGTACAACATTCTACTAGTCAAGCCCTTTCATTTGATACCCATATTAAGGGAGTTGTGAAAAAAGAAATGTAATTAGCCATTTTGTGGTAGCGGCCATCTTGGATTTGAATTTTTTTATAGTGCAAAGTATTCTACTAGTCAAACCCTTTCGTTTGATACCCATATTGCGGTAGTAGTGAAAAAAATTATATAATTCGCCATTTTGTGATGGCGGCCATCTTGGATTTGATATCTGTTATAGCGTATAGTATTCTACTAGTCAAGCCCTTTCATTTGATACCCATATTGAGGTAGGATGTGAAGAAATATTTTGTCCGCCATTTTGTGGAGGCGGCCATCTTGGATCGATATTAACCAAACATACCTAAGAACATCCGCACGGATATTAACTTTCAAATAAAAAAAACATTGAAATCGGCCCATCCGTTTGAGCTCTACGGTGCCACAGACAGACACACACACAGACAGACAGACAGACAGACAGACAGACATCGACGTCAAACTTATAACACCCCTTTTTTGGTCGGGGGTTAAAAACAGTAAACTTACGAGACAAGTACATATATCGGGTTGTACAAGTAAGTATACGAGGGTCAAACTGAAAGTTCTTAGAAAATCAAAAACTGATTACATTACATAGCCAGTTATTAGTTTTATTATATCTTTTCAAAATATTGTCCATTCACGTCAATACACCGCTGCATGCGATGAAACCACTGGGAAAAGCACTTTGCCCACTCGTCCTTAGGGGTCTCTTCAATGGCATCGCGATACGCAGCCACCGCTTCTTCAGCATTCATAAACCGCTTTCCTTTAAGTTTTCTTTAATTTTGAAAATAAATAAAATCACAAGGCGCGAGGTCGGGGCTATACGGCGGGTGACCCAGTAATTCAACGTTTGATGTCGCCAAATAGTCGATCGTTCGCTTGGCGGTGTGCGATGAGGCGTTGTCGTGGTGAAGGAGGATCCTACTGCGAGGTCGTTTCTCTCGAACTTTTTCCAAGACAAGTGTGTTTTTTGATCCTCTAACACAATTGTTGCGAAATGACCTATCCTTCCAAAGAACGAGGCCACCATTTTTTCCCCGCACTTCGATCTCTCTTCACTTTAGTTGGCACCTCGAAAGGAAACACCCACTGAGCAGATTGTCTTTTGGTTTCAGGATCATAACAGTAAATCCAGCTTTCGTCACCTGTTAGTATGTCGAACACAGCATCTTTCAATCATTTTACGGCACCAATCCACACGATGGAGTTTTTGAGCCTCAGTCAAATTATGAGGTATCCACCGGGCGCAAAGCTTCCTGACCGCTAAATGTTCGTGTAGGATTTTGTGCACTTGACTCATACCGATGCCTAAGCTTGTCCGAATCTGCTGATAGGTCCATCTTTTGTCAGTCTCTATCACACGCCGCACAACACAGATGTTATCTTCAGTCGTCGCCGTAGAAGGCCGTCCCTCACGTAAATCATCAGTGAGATTAGTGCGACCACGTTTAAACTCATTAAACCAGTTGTAAACAGTCGCACGAGATGGGGCTTCATCGAAAGGCCAATCGTAGTCTATCATAACTTTCTTGTTGACTTAAATGACATCGAAAGTCATAAAAAATCATTGCACGAAAATTTCTCGTGTTAAATTCATGTTGACGTGCCACAGACAATTTTTAATTTGCCGCCAAATCGTAAAACAAATGACAAATGAATGAAGTATATACTCAGTAATATTGGCAAAGAGTTCTATTTTCAAATTATATAATTATTTTTTATTATATTGTTTATAAGTGGCCAGTTCTAAGAACTTTCAGTTTGACCCTCGTATGTTGTGCAGCAGGTATGTTGCTTACTATTAGGCACATGTCCTGCTTGTCTCGTCACTCTATACTATCAAAAAACAGTCCAAAGTCGTTCCAGAAGGTGGGGGGCCACAAAAAAAACCATTTGTTCAGTATAAAATTATTTTTCGGCCACATAGTGAAATTTAAAAAAATCCGTGGTAGTGGCTAGAACGTCTGCTTTAACAATTCTGATGGCGTCGGTTCGAATCCCGCCTGCACATCTATAAACATTTTTCCAAGCACATCTACGAGTTTATCATCACCAATGGCTGGAGTACCTACCTAAACCGTGGTGTTTCATTAAAAAACATCTCAGGACATGTGTCAACTACCGACCCGCACTTAGCCAGCTTTGATCCCTAGCGATCGGAACACAAAAAATCCTACTTATACGTAATAATTTCTTTTTTGGCTCGGTACAGGCGCGACACCCCGAACCTTTCAGGCCCGGTCCAGCCTTGAATTTTGGAGGGGGTCACAGTAGAAATACTTACAATAAATCGAGTAGAAAAAACTTTATTAGAAGCGCCCTACGATTTTACCCGCGTAGTTGCCGTTCCAGTTCCTATAGACTATTGGATATTTTGAAATTATTGAGATTTTTTATTTAGCGTGTAGGTTTTGGTTTTCGCGCATGGAACCTATAAGTATTTATTTTGTTTAGTACTTAGATAGGTTGGTACAGTTATCAGCGAAAAAGTATAAAAGTGCATTACATCCAAACAAAACACCCGATAAGATAAATATACGATTTCAAAATTTCTACTAAAAGGTAACAGACAATATTAATTGAAAACAACAAGACGTTTTCGCTATCTATCGATGACACACACATTCCGACCTACTGGATATCCGAGCGGTCATTCCACTGCACTGCACGGTAGTGACTGGCTGAGTGTGTGAAGTAACGCGTATTTATCTCTTAACAAATTTCAAGGACTTTTGAACTTTTCGGTAAGTAAATCCTACTAATATTATAAATTTCAATGTTTGGATGTTTGTTGCTCAATCACGTCCCAACGGACTGGGCTGAAATTTGGAACAAAGTTAGATTATATTTTGGAAGAACACAAAGGCTACTTTTTTATTCCGGGGAAATGACGGGAACGTGAACTACGCGAGTAAAACCGCGGGGCACTGCTAGTTGCTAATGAAGGTAAGTAGGTGGTACTTATAACATAAATATTATTTGTGTATGTTAGTTACTTCGTAGTGTAAGGTACGTTGGGGTAAGACCATATGAATTGTTTTTTGATTTAATTTCGAATAATTTTCAAACACTCGTAAGATTAAATAAGACGCCATTTTATCGTCTCGCGACCCATAGTTTCTGTTTATCGCTCCGGCAAATCAGAAATGTGCTGTGTGTGAATTAGTAAATTATGTAAAATATTTAGTTTAGAAAGTAAAAGATCGGATGTATTCTTCTAATGGAATCTGTCTTCTAAGCAATAGAGGCTACTATTAATTGCAGTCCGAACTTGCCCTTCGGTGGTAAATATGTTATCGTGATCATAACAGATAAAGTTTGTTTTGGCAAACGTCTACAACAAAAACTATTAAGCCTGTAAGACAGACAAAATTCACACTTATACTCTGTCTATCCGTTAAGCATTGTAGATTTATTTTAAAGATCTGGCGTACATTGATCTCCAGAAATTAAATAAATCGCAAGACTATGCTAACTAGTCAAAAATCTGTCCGGAGTTACCCCAACGCACCTTATTTGAGGCTTTCCAATCGAGAGTTCCATATTGGTTGATCGAATATTTGGAACTAAAATATCTTTGTTTGGAACGAAGTTCCTTACAGCTTACAATAGCCTTGGAAGATAGGGATATAGCTTTGCTGCACGATCGAACTGAAAAAAGTCAGAAGTGATAAGTGATGTGTAAAAATTGTGTTTTTTTTAATTTATTCTTGGCGTAAAAACTGTCCGGGACCAGTGCTGCCAACTTTAGTTTTCGGGTAATCTTCCCAGTCTACTAATTTAACAAATATGAAAGACGTGGAAGATTTTCATCCGACGCCAAGGTCGATGTTGCTGCTTCGGGAGATCAGGCAAGATCTCTCGTTCACACTCGGCCATTTCATTCTGGAACATGATCTGGCCACAGAACGAAACAGCTGCCTTCCATGATGTCTCGCATGAACTGATCAACGCTTGGAGCGAGAAATCCTTTCCGTCGCGAGAAATTTCCTTGCTTCGATCTCCAGCGACACTCCCTTTGTCCCTGGCTGCGGAAATACACATTTGCAAAGATTATCCAGGTCAGACGCAGGTGATCCCGCCAAAAGACACGTCGCTTTAGTAATAGGGTATACTTTATTTGTAAATTGAATGTTAAACATAATTTTATTTGTTTATAATACTGTAGTTAGACACTTATGAAGGAATTTGTTTACAGGAAATACCTAAAATGTTTCGGCCAAATAAACTAGTAAACTTAATTCAAGACGAAGGAAAGTTCATGTATTCTTTCGAGGTCATGCCAAACGTGAACCATGAAGATATTGTCAATTTGGATCTGGATCCAACGTTTTTCGCAGTAACCTGGCACGCCAAGTCACACCAATGCAAAGATTTGAACATAACACCTTTAACGACTGCTCGTTATTTGACAAGCAAACAAAAACAAGTTCTACTGCACATATCCTGCGACCTACTGAAGAAACATTACTTAGAAAAAGTGCTGGCTAACCTTCAGGAAAATGAAATATGCAATTTATTTTTAGTCTTAGGAGGTGAGTGACTCTTATTTGAGTTCCATATTGTATTGGATCGGTTGGAGCATTTATGATTTTGCGAGTCATTGTCTGAGCTCAGACAAATGATTTTATTTGTTTAAACATGATTACCTATAATCGATAACAATAAAGATATCAGGCTGACAAAGTTATTCATGTAGTTGGCCAAATTGTGAAACTATGTGTATCATGTTTGTACCATTGATAGAGTGTGCTCTAGAGTCGTTATCGACCCAGTATTACTAAATTGGTGTTGTAATCACTT
Organism: Ectropis grisescens; assembly: GCA_017562165.1. Taxonomy (NCBI): domain Eukaryota; kingdom Metazoa; phylum Arthropoda; class Insecta; order Lepidoptera; family Geometridae; genus Ectropis; species Ectropis grisescens. The sequence continues at coordinate 13,924,749 of CM029784.1, forward strand.
GGAGCAGTTATTGCAAACGCACTACAAACTTGTGGATAATATTATGTGAAATAGTACCTAGTTATTATGCGAAAACTAAAATTCATTTAAGATGATGAAATTATTGATTCATTATTTATTTATTTTGTATAAATGGACCACGTTTTATTTTTCAGAGAGCTATGATCCAAATTCTTCTGAATTCAAAAGCACTCTAGAATTAATAAAGTATATAAGGGAATTATCGGGAACATATTTCTGCATTGGAGTGGCTGGATTTTGTGAGAGCAGTGAAGACAGATTGATCCAATTGAAGGAAAAAATTGACGCGGGAGCTGACTTCATAATTACACAAGCCTTTTTTGAAGCTAATGTTCTGAAAGAATACAGAACTAAATGTAATAAAATTGGGATTAATGTGCCCATCATACCTGGAGTTTTTGCATTCGAGAATCATAAACAATTGGTGAATTTTACAAACATGTGTAAAGTTAAAGTTTCGGAGGATTTGTTGGAAAATGTCAAGAAAAATGAAGGCAGTGAAATTGGTGGTGTAGAAGTAATCAAACATTTAGTTCAAAACATACGATCTGGTGCTGCAATTGTTAATTTTCATTTCTTTACGTTGAATAAGTTGGAACATGTGTGTGACCTAATAAAGAAAATTCAGGATTAACTGTCATGTAATCTTTTTTTTTTAATTCAGTCACTGCTAATAACGCTTTGTTGAATAGTGATAGCTTAATCTATACTAATATTATAAAGAGGAAAGATTTGTATTTTTGTATGCTACGAATAAACTCAAAAACTACTGGACCGATTTCAAAAATTCTTTTACCAATAGAAAGCTACATTATCACTGCGTAACATAGGCTATGTTCATTACGAAAAAAAATGAGATATCTATGGACATTTTTGCTAAAACCAACGCAAGGTATAAAAACAACAGTCATAAAATGGCTTTCATCGCATACGCTGCGGAAAGCACTAATGATAGACCAAATCAATGTTCTACAATATTATAGAGCGTATTAAAATCTACAAAAAACCTCCCGAGACCATATGTCTAACTACAGTAATTACGTCGCTACAGCTACTTTTTTACATTTTAAAAGTAGGTAAAATGCCTATCAAATTCAGACCATGTTATCAACACATTTGTATTAATTCTTATCCAAATAAATGATTTCTTATTCAAGACTCTTTTAATACCTATTGATTACTTTTTGAATTATTGAAGTGGGACATTCCATTCAAAAGATATAACGAAATCAAAAATATCAATCCTATCAAAATGCGGCGCCGCGCGGCGTAACACCGATAGAGGGGACACCGAGGCACGGGGGAGAGGTGTTCGCAGCTATGAAATAGGTAAGTACGAGAAGCCGCGCGCGCGGCTACTAATTCGCGTGGTCAGGGGTGGTCGACTCTTCTAGGGCCAGGTGGGATAAAAGTACATACACGTGGGGGTCCCAAACGAGGAGTGGCAACATATATTTGCGTCTCTTTCTAACGCTCCATTTTAGAGATAAGTAACCTGTGAAAAATAAAGATTTTATTTATTACGATATACGACTTTTAGTAACTAATAGTATTGATTTTGAGTCAATGATTAATTTAGTAGCTCTTTTTATGCCCTGGGCGGTGTATTCGCAACGCAACCCAAACGATTCGGGCACGGGATGACAATCCTTGTCTCTGTGATTCCAAACGGTCCAAACGGATAGGCCAAAGACAGAGAGGTTTGATGCCGTATCGAGATCAATCAGATTCCGTTGTGAATCTCGGTCCTGAATTTAAACTAAACTTGTAAATCAGATTCAGTAAAGTAGCAACCTGTATCCTGTTTGAACACGTAGGTGTATTTTTAATAACAGTTTGCTACACAGGTAGTTTCTGGCTGATCTACAACTTATTACTTTGTCCGTTCCTAATTATTAGATCATTTGGATCCAACTGAAAAAATGTGTAATAACAATTACATTATTCATTATTATCACGTGTATAAATCTCAAGATAAATCGAATAGTAGAATAACAATAAACAGAACTATCGATTATTTTATCATTACTTAAATACTCATCTCTAAAATCGTCACAAAAAACAAAAAATGGCTTCTTGGTTTTGTGTTGTAAAAAGTTTGCATCTTTCTTTGTTTTGTTCTAAACGAAGTATTCCTGATGTTTTTCATTATGAAAGAGAAAGAAAATGTGGCAGATCGCCTCCTAGACTTGGAAATAGGAATTCTCTACGGTAAGCATGTGGTACCTTAGTACCTAGTTAATAAAAGTTCTATGTAGTGCCAAATTGCGATTTTTTCATAATCACATAGTAAGAGCGCCCGGTGTAAACCATAACATATGGGTTCATTTTAATTATGTTTTCAGTTGCGAGTTGAGGGGCGATGTATTGCTATCTTAAGAAGAATGGTTTTCAAACACATTTCAAGAATAGCTGTACAAAAGCATCTTGATGTTGTTTATGATAGAAAACAACTCATAAGATCTGCTGGACTAGATGAAAACTGTGATAAGGTAAATATGTGAATCATAAGATAAAATAAATATATTAATCATATTCAAAGGATAACATGATATAATATATGTATATAGTCCTTATTATGCTTGGTAAAATAGTTTATAATTTGTTTCATTTTAGATGCTAAACAGCACTGAACCTGAAGCAAGGCCATCTACAAAGCAGACAGCCGCTGCTAGTAGAAAACGCATCATTTTGAATACTGGCAGTGGTTACTACAACTGAAAATGATGCAGGTCCGCAAAACAAATGACAATGCGACCGCTGACATAAAGCAAGTGACTACTAGAATGCATCAAAAAATATGAGGTTGGTATACTGAAGCAATTTAAAATAAAACACTAATCAGGAAAATAACAATGTAATTGTGTTAGAATTTAGTGTAGGTTTCATTATCTCAACATTTAACTATTGTGCTTATTCAATAACACTATAAATATCTCATTACATGCTATCCATGGTTTTTAATTATAATAGTTTAGAGTGATGGGATGAGCAGGGCTTGTGCCGGATAGTGATATAGTGAGCAATATGCTTGTCCATAACAGGAGCGATACATATCTCTGCCATGTAATATTTATCTGGATACATTGACCCTTAAAGCCTTGCATTGCAATCACAACAATTAAATGTATTACTTTCAACTAAGTGATGATGCTGATGTTAATTAACTTTCAGATGCTGAGCCTTTTCAAACAAGAAAGAGGACCATCGAAGAAGGCAGAGTTTGAAGAAAATAATATAAAAGCGACTGCGACTCAGGCTGATAAGTCTCATTAAGGTGTAAACATCACATTTTAATGTCAGAGTTCAATTTTTTTTGCTCTTTTTTGCCCAGTAAGATGTGCAACTATTTTATGGGCTTATGGAACATTTTTGATTGTTCTTTACATTATCATATCATTTCTTTTTATTTATGAATGTGATACAAAAGATTTTTTATTTTATATAAGAAAGTCATGCCGTTTACATACTTAAAAACTAGAGATTCTTTGAGGGAACTTTTTATAATTATTTATATTTTGCTAATGGCCATATTGTCCAAATACCTTTATAAATTGTAAAAATAAATGAATTGAAATAAATTTACTAAAACTTAACGCATGTTTTTGTTCAGGTCCACATGGAGCTACGGGCCATAAATATAAACAAGACAAGTTTCGTTTATATTTGGGCTGTAGTTTCTTAATGGTACGTAAACTACCTATTATATTCCAACGAAATTTGAAATTTTTCCGCCTACGCAAACAATACATTTCGAAATTTCCCGCCTACGCAAATTTTTGATTTTAAAATTTCCCGCCTTGAGCCTGGAAAAAGTTTTAAGGGGGCAAACGATAGATGGCGCTACTTTTTCATGAAGTATGGAGTTGGCATTCTTCTCCGTGAGTATATGTTCTGTGCGCGTGGTCGCCTCGCTACGCAGGTAGTGGACGCAAATGATACTAAATATTAAACATTTTTTCGTAACACTTTTTATGTTCCTATCAAAATGCTCTTTACAGAACTACTTTTGTATAAGTTTATTCTACCTTTACTGTTATTGTTCAAGTTTTCTCGCACTTTCTACACAGTAGGTATTAAGTACATTAAATTTATTCCATTTCTGTTTCCTCACGATGTTTTCTTTCACCGTTTTAAATTGGAGGCATTACGGATATGACTTCGAAAAAACAGTGATGCGCGTGTAATTTGAGCTGGTGGATAGGATACGATATAGGTCATCCCCAAAGGTCCCCTTTATCCTACTTACTAAATTAGAATAAAACGAGCATTAAGGACTACGATGATGAGACGATCAGAAATCTAGCTGTGTCAATAGATTCAATAAGCAGCCCACTAAATATTCCTACTACTGGGACTCGGGGCCCTCTCTCGCAAGGAGAGAGTCAAGTCCATAATCCACCACACACACACATGACTTCAAAAGATTCTAAGTACATGGCGATTTCTTCACGATGTTTTCCTTCGCCGTTTTAAGTTTTGCGGTATTACGCATATTACTCCGAAAAGACAGTGGTGCCTGGTGCATGTGGGATTTAAAACCGGGGCTCCAGATCGGCCGCCGCCGTTCTCCCGACTAGACCAGCCGTAACTATTTAGTACGTATTTAGAACTAATAGACTTTAGTAGTTACCTACATAAAACATTGCACAACCATAAACTACACCACGTAGGTGGCATTAGCAGATTTTTAACACTAAATTACAACCATTAAATATTTACTGATTTAATTTTTGATTTGATGCGTAAAAGTAAAAGGGGAATAACAACGACGCCAGACACGCCTAACGTTTTTAGAACTAATGATAACATAACAACAACTAACGCATAACAGTTTTCGCATAATTTTTGCTACCGTATATAGCATAAACATAACTTAGCATAATGTTTAAAGGCACATATTGAGAGAAGCATAACAATACGTAAACATAACAATTGGTCCTATTATGGTCTATCACTGAAGTTCGACTCCGGGTGAGCTCCCGGAGCCACAAGCTCTATGTCATTGAGTGTAACCTCTCGCTACGGCGGCGACCTCGCTTGGCTCGCTCCTCTCAGGACCTCCCTTGAGATTCTGGCTCCCGCATTTTTTTATTAAAGTAAAATAGGCAAAAAAAAACATGCGTTTCAAATGATAAACAGATGATTGGGATTGTTTGTTTTGTCTTGGTCGTATGTACTAAAATTTCTAAGTCTAATATTTTTTTATACTTATTTTCCATAATACCCGTGCGAAGCCGGGGCGGGCTGCTAGTACAATATAATATTATGTATTCGCATTTAGTTTTCTGTATCGTCTCTTGGGCACAGAAACTTTTGTTAATAAACTACTAGGTACATAATATTGTGTTTTAGTTTATTAATAAACTAGCGACCCGCCCCGGCTTCACACAGGTGCAATGATACTAAATATAAGTACTAATAAGAATGGTTATTGTGGGTTATATGGATTAACAAACATATATACGGTCGAATTGAGAAACCTCCTTTTTTGAAGTCGGTTAATAAAGTTGAAGAGTTTGTTTGTTTGAACGCAAGAATCTTGGGAAATACTGGTCCGATTTTTGACGTGACAACGTCTTATAAATTGGTTTGCCGGGTGACACTTCAAGAAACAGCGTTACGCTCCGCTCACGTTATGCGCTCACAACGAGAGCGAGTGAGAGGCACGCGTCCCTTCCACTCGGGCATGGTTAGCCCGCCTAAGAGCGAGAGTGACAGACATAAAAGTGAACAGGCAACCAATTTTTTTCTATTGGCACGCGAAAGGCTCCTACTTCCGTAAAATTATTTTACCACTCAAAGTCGTTGTCACGTAAAACTTTCGCCCGTATACCGACTTTACAGGCAACCAATTTTTTTTCTATTGGATAGTCTATTTATCGCGAAAGGCTATAGGCTATTTAATATTACGCTACTATTAATACGAGGGAGGCATGAATGAAAAATGTAACAAAAACGCGAAAAAATATACCTTTTTGAGAGCTTTCATACCGTGCGTTGACGTAACAGCATGTCTAAGATTGCGTCATTATAAATCATCACTACATAGTATAAAACAAAGTCACTTCCTAAATTCATAGCGTCTGTCTGTCCCTCTCGGTCTTCCTTTTCCTTCTCGCAGTTATCCTTAGATCTTTAAAACAATGTGATTATTTTTTTGTAACGACATCACATTAGATCCCTAACCCGGATGTGCCAAAACCATAACAGTGGCATTTTTGTCCATGTCTATACACCAATGGATGTTAGGTTATATATCCATATAATACTTGGTCAACTGAGGTTGTTCTTGAAATTTTCAACAACCACCTCTAATGATGGTGTACGTTACCCCAAAAATAACAGTATTTGTCCACTCCACAATGGATGTTATTATACATATAAACTTTCAAGAATAACATATGGGCTGAATGACTAGTGTATTCATGACCAAGAATTAAAAAAATTACGTAATTCGGAATAGCGTTTGTCTAGCAATTTTTTAATATTTTATGGGTATATGTTGTGTGTATATCTAAAGGCTGTGATAAAAATAGGTATCATTTTGTAATTTTATATAATATGATAAACACAGGTACACAGGGATTATATCATCTTTCTCGCTTTGACGCACTTGTTCACTGTATTTTGTTTCTCGCTCTAGCATCCCGAGTTTACCTGAAAAGCTATTATCACATTATCACAGCCGAGCATGACGCTAGATTTCAAATCACATCCTACGAAAATCCTGTCTAGGCCTGAAAAGAAGTTTTCACTTCAATAAACTGCATCAAAATCCGTTGCGTAGTTTTAAAGATTTAAGCATACATAGGGATATAGGGACAGAGAAAGCGACTTTATTTTTATACTCATGTGTTCAAATCGCAAAAGTTTAAGAACAAAATATATTTAGCGATTTTGTATGGTTGCCCGACAGACACAAGTGAATGAAGTGAGTCTTTTATTAATTTACCATAAAATCCGGCTCAAGCTCATAGTTTCGTGTTTGCACGAAAACAAAAAACAAATTTTAGTTATCTTCTAATTCCTCTATTGAAAGAGCTGTTACTACGGCAGGCACATCATCTTCATCATCATAACATGAATATGCCTGCACCCATTACCGCTTCGGGGAGATCGTTTAATAGAAGATAGAACATGATATTTACTACATGTAATTGAAGTGAAAACACTTCTTTTGGCGCGGCCGCTATACACAGATTTTTCGAAGGCTGTGAATTGAATCTTAGCGTCACACTCGGAAATGATAAGACGTCTTTGGGTAAAATCGGGACCCTATGGTCCCGAGTTCATTGGCCATCTAGAAATGCGTTAGCCAATGGAAAATGCTGACGCATTTCTAGATAGCCAATGAACTCGGGACCAAGGGTCCCGAGTTTATTGTAGTGATTAATTGCACAAATTGCATGGTTTTGTAAAATTAGTACTCTGTCGGACTCAGGCGCATCTTCTCACAACTCTGTTTCATAAATTAGTAATTAATGAACCGTGGTGAAATAGCAGCTTAGTACAGTGTTTCTTGTCTTAGCCAATCGACTTAGGGCGTAACACGCTTGACTTAATCGTGCACACCGTTTATATGCTTATACCACTTCAGAGCACTATCAATTTTTTTTTACACATATAACCTCTAAAACTTATATATTTACGTAGGGACACGATAATGTAGGTCAAGTTTCAATAGTCTTTTTAGGGTAAATTATTAAAGCTGGCAGCACTATTTCCGTTCCTTCGTTTTTATAGAATATGTCAATGTCAAAAATAAGAAATCGAATCGACCGATGGTGAAACTGAAGGCTGTCACTGTCACTGAGGAAAAGAAGAAAATTGACAATTGAAGTGAAAATTCGAAGGTTACTTTCGGGAACAAAATTTTCTTGTGAAAGATCAATTTTCTAACAGAATAGAAGATAAATAAAAGGATATAATATTCTCGTTTACGTAAGTCTGTCTATTGCACAATACTTACTGTATTTACTGGTTGACGGTACATCGATATGTCGATATCTGTTTAGGTTAAGTCGTGATCGAAGTCCCAGCTTTCAAATTATAAATATTCGATAGCTAAGCAAATAAGTATCCAAAAGGCTTAAATTATCGTTTTCCGTTTTAGGTTTGATAAGGCGTTATCACTAAAGATGTCTTTTCCTGATAAACAACAGCGAAAGCTTTGTTGGGACTCCCGGGACCGGTATTGGGAATGCCTTGACGATCAGAATATAAAAGACAATTCTGAAAGACCTAAATTATGCTCGGAACTTAGGAGGGTATTCGAAAAGTCTTGCCCAACCCAATGGGTTACGCATTTCGATAGAAAAAGGGACTTTAATATTTTCAAAGAAAAAATGCAGAAAGAAGGCTTTGAGCCTATAAAAGACCCACAGTGAATTATTGTTACTTATTTAAAATTTTGTTGTAAATAATGGTTTTGATGTAGTAAAGTATTTATTATACTAAAATGATTTTTTATTTCAAAATGTAATTAAATGTTCCACCAATCTATACCATACTGAAGTAGGTAGGTAATCTTAAATGAAGATTAATATCATATGAACACAATTTATCAAGTGAATATTTTAGGTATGAGCAGATTTTTTTTTCAGGAGGCTTCAATATGGAAGACATTAAAAGATTGATAGAATACATCAATATAGAAACAAAGCATCTAAGCACTGAAAAGATTCAGGTAATTAAAAAGAATTCATTATTTTTTTGTGTTTTGCAGATTTGATGAAAATCAAATTTCATTGTGACTGGCCTCGTGGCTTAGTGGGTAGTAACTCTGCCTGCGAAGCCGAGGGTTGTGAGTTTGATTCCCACCCAGTGCAACTATTTATGTGATGATTTCAAATATTTGTACTGTGTCTTGGTGTGTTCTATGTATAATAAGTATGTATTTAAAACTATATTATAAGCATTATATCAGCTATCTGACTTCCATAGTACAAGCTATGCTTAGTTCGGGGTCAGATGGTGTTGTGTGTGAATTGTCCACCAATATTTATTATTGTTGTATGATGATGACCATACATGGTTATGGATAACTACCTACCTACCTTAACTTACCTTAAAAGCTCTACTCATCATAATGAATATCTTTTACAATAGAACCAACAGCATCACAATAAACCACAATAAAAAATCTGCTGGTCTGTCCAAAAACCTAACCAAATGTTATTACAACATATACTTATTTGAAATAAATTGTAAAGGTGAAAGATTCTATTTTTGTTCTCTCCCACATATCCCTGTGATGACTGAACACATTAATTATTAACCAGGATTAACAAATAGGCTACTTTTTATCCAGTTACCGTGTTCTTAATTTGTGTGAATTACAGTCTAAATAAATAAAAGTGTGAAACGCTTTGGAGCGCAGATAGTTCAGTATACATACAATTTGTAGAAAATCTGGATATTTTACTCTTGACAAAAGGAAAAGAAACTGAAAGGCATAGGTACGCAGTTTTTTCTTTTTTGAGGCATTTCACGCCAAGCTGACAACCAAAAAAATATGAGGTTGTGAATTTTGTTCATACTCTGGTCAGTTATCCTTCTAGTAGACGTGGGTAGTAGACACACTATTTTATTTTCGTGCGACGCTTTTTTGCCGTGTTATAAGAGCTTTTAAAAATTAGCTAAAAATTAAATTATGATTTTTTGTATGCTACTTATTAGTATCAATTAATTATTTTTACTAACAATTTTTTTATTAACTATAAAAAAACTAAATAGTGTTGTTTCTAATAGTTAAAAGGAATAACATATGAATAAGATAGTTTTTATAGCATCATAGCGCATAAAACTGATTGCTTTGAACGTGCTCTTAGCAATGTGTATGTACTCTATTTGCTCTAAGTTGTAAACTATGAGAGATCTCATTTTAATTTTTTTGTGTAGATTTACGACATTTATAGCTTTAATTTAAGGAAAAATTTTTTTTTTAATTGTCCAATTTACTCAAAAATCGATTTGAAATGTTCACTTCCGGTTTACAATACATAAAATAATTCAAATTTCGAATTCGATAAAAAATTAAAAAGTACAACCTTTTAACTATTAGAAACTTGGACTATTATATTTAGTTTTTTTTAATTGTTAATTGATACAAATAAGAAGCATAGAAAAAATCAGAATTTCATTTTTAGCTAATTTTTAAAAGCTCATATAACACGGCAAAAAAGCGTCGCACGAAAAAAAAATTGTGCGTACACACCCACGTCTACTAGAAGTATATCTGACCAGAGTATGAAGAAAATTCACGACCTCATATTTTTTTGGTTGTCTAGTTGGCGTGAAATGCCCCTTTTTTAATGTAGTTATGGGTCATACAAGTTGTGTTTGATGTTACGCGACACATGTCAGAAACACAAAGATAGTTGAACTTGGAGTACAAATTGCTGCCCAAAACACCACTGTACTCATTACTAAAATATATAATATGAGTTATAAATGAATATACATAAATATTGGTGGGCATTTCACACACAAAACTATCTGACCCCAAACTAAGAAAAGCTTGTACTATGGGAGCAAGATAGTTATAGTTGTAAATTAGTAAACTTAATATACATAGAAACGCCCAGACATAGAACAAAACATATTTGTATTAATTAAATATTTGCACTGGGTGGGAATCAAACTCAGCCCATGGCATCATAGCCAGACTTACTACCAACTAAGTCAAGAGGCCAGTTGAATTATCTCTTTGCATTATGTTAGGTATTTTAAGTAAAACTATTTAATAAAGATTACTGCATTTTTTGAGATAATAAGTAACTTTAATTACTAATCCAGACTATATTATATTGGTTCCAAATTTTAGTCCGATTCCTTCAGTACACATATAATGTTATTGGGCAACAAACCTCTGCACTTAACATTTATTTATATTACTAGGCTATCATTTTTCTCTTGCTTTACTTGTGTAACTTTGTAAGATAAGAGAGAAGTAGCAAGGTACTAATGACAAAAGATGGATTCATATGACCAGGTAATACTAACACTACTGACTGTGACACAAAAGATGCTTATCAGCTTGTATATTGACGGGTGAAAGATTACTTGGTTTAAGAATGCGACGAGCAGGACATGTACCTGTTAGTAAGCAACATGCCTGCCACATAACAGCACAGTGGCACACAGCTATTGGAACATTACAAGTCCAAATCATTACCTTGCACTGCACTGTGCTCGTCACCCAGAGATATCTAAATCTGATAGCCTTGATATTTATGTTTCTTTGTTGTAAGTAAGCTGATTTTAATAAAAGTGAAGTTTTTAACCTATAGGTGACCTCAGTCACATATACATGACAAGGAACATTTAGTATTTATTAAATGTCTATGTTAACAAATAAAAATGGTAGAATCAAGTAAAATAAAGTCAATAATATTTCGTTATTGCAATTATTAATTTTATAGTGATTGGAAAAAAAAAAATAATGTGAACTCTTTGGTTTGATGCTTCATATTTCCTGAGATATATAAAATATATATATTATAATTTTAATATTTACAGCTTGGACAAGTGTGTCAAACATGTTGGATGGCATATGATTAAAACTGTTCATTTTCAGGATGTACTCCTCACAGCCAAGAAATGTAAAGTATCACCAGAAAATGCTGCTGAGCATTGGAATTACCTAGCAGATATATTATGGACTCATATTGAGAGAGGTCTTGAAAAAATTGATGATCAATTGTTATGTGCAACTTGTTTTTTCTCAGTAATAGTATTATCAGACAAACAAAAAGTGTATATAAACAAAATGCAGGAAATCATTAGGAAAGAGATCATTTTAAAATCAAAAGACTCAAAAGAAAGTCCTAATGCTCATCAAGTCATGTCATTAATGTATGGAATGTTCCAGTCCTCATTTTTGATACTAATATCAACACATTCCAATGTAGCTGAAGTCATAGAGTTAATTTTTAATTTATTGATATTGATAGGATATGAATACTCACAATTCACATATATAGCATTTAAAACCATGAGTGCGTTTAAGAAAGTATGTGGTACAGAACTACAGAATATAATTTACAGTGAAGAGAATCAGATTAAAATGCTCAATCTAGTTAATCATAACTGGGAAAATCCCATTACAGGTGTAAGGGACCTAATCAAAGGAATTTTTCAAACTCTTGTAACTATCTTTGACCCAAATGCTTTACAGAATATTATTGGGGAAATAAATGGGTTTTACTGGAACAAAGCAAAATATTTAATGTTATCTGAGATCATTGATAATTACAAATGTTCAACATCCATATTTTTCGAATACAATTGGATAGATGGGCTTATAAATAGTTTGCATAAACCAGGATTAGTGTCAGCAGGTGCTGATATGTATTATGCTGTGTTGAAGAAAATACATTCTGATGAAGTATGGTGTCAATTCTTTGCAACAGAAATTATAGGAGTTCTAAAAGGGACTTCAAGCAAAGCAATAGAACATTTTGGGAACTATTGGCTGCTGACAACACTTAAGAAGTTTCCTCAATTGATGAGCATTCTCATTGATGAATTTGAGAAAGATAGGCCATGTACAGATAATGAGTATTTCAGTATTTTATATTTAATGAAGCAAGGCAATAAGCTAGGAATATTAGAAAAGAATTGGAATGTAATTGATGGATCAGTGTTTACTGATAAAATACTATTAAGGGCAATCGAACACAACAATACACAAGTAAGAATGTTGGCTTTTGATATAATTTGTCTGACACCAGAAAAATCTCTGCCAAGTCACATTGAGTACAAATTAATATTAGATTACATAGAAAATAACATAAACTCTGATTGTACTGTATTGAGACTGAATATGCTAAATAGTGTGAACATATTTCTAAGCCAGTTGCATATAGTATTTAGGAATACAAAGGATGACACGAAAACAGAAAACTTATTAAATTTTTGCAACAATTTACAAGATGTTATCATCACTTCTTTGAATTCAAACGGAAATTATCAAAGGAAATGCACAAATGTCAAAATAATAAATATAGTAATAGAATGCCTCACTCAGATTCCAAAGAAACGAAAGGATCATGTTAAATCCTCAAGTATATCATTGAAAGAATTTCTGCAAAGTGACAACTGCTGGAAGTTTCATGATGAAAGTACTATCTTAAAGATAGTAACCTTGTTGAAAGATCCATCTGATGATATAAGAGAAAATGCAATCAAACTGCTTTTAAATCATTATTCAACTGAATTAAGAAAAACTGAAATGATAAACCAAATTACAGAGAGTGCTTTGCAAAGTATGCGTAGTAAATTTTTCTTTGAAATAAGTTGCGGTCAGAGCATGTTCAAATTAATAGCAAATTTATTGTTGAACAAATCACAAGAAGAAGCTGTGTTCAAAAGTTTGGATGATGTGTTTAATTATGGTTATAAAGAACTACTGAGTGAATACATGTTAAAGCGTGATGTCTTAAAGTCCATTGAAGATGGGAAACAGCTCCATTCATTTATAAGCATCCTGCAAGTAGTTTTAGAAATATGTATTAAAAATTCTTACAAATTGGACATCTTAAGTGAAAATATAAATGAGCTACTAGATATTTTGCAAGGTATTACAAACCAATTTACTTGGGAGCAAGATAACGCGACGAGTTCTGATTTCTCAAAAATGAGTGAAATTATTGAAACTATGATTGCTAAATCAGTATTTAATCCAAATGACAATTCAGACAAGGATGAAACGAAGATATCAGGCATCCATCAAATTGTTTTAAACTGTTTATGGTTAAATGTGAAAGTAAGTACTTAAATAAATTATTGAATACCTATATTTGTGTAAGTTGAGAATTAATATTTTAAACGAGTATTTTTTTCAAGGCATCATGCGATTTGGCGTTTTTGATATTGAAGTACCACAAAGATGACGTAGGGAAATGTGAGAAAAGTCTTCATATTATTACACATGTTTTGGAAACTTCTCGTCACAAGGGGGCTATAGAGGCTGCCGGAAGTGCCCTTGGTAAGGATTATTATATTTAGTTGGATCTTCATACACATGTAGCTAAACTATGTACTGAATTCGCCCCTTAGAGTTGGTCAATAAGATATCTTAATAATAAAATACAATTTTTTTACAATGAGTCGGCGTTGCATGGTGCCAATTCGTCTTACCTCAGATGCATTGCTTTTATTTATTGTTTTCTAAGAACAACAGATTTGTTTGTGTACCTAGTAGATTTTAACCTATCGCCACAAAGTCAAGTATACGTGACTAGCGCTTTCAGGCTCGGTAGGTGTACACAACCGATGTGTACAAAAAATGGTGGCCCTAGCAAACTATTTAATAAATAAGATTATTTACTGTCTGTGCAGAATCCGCCTGTTTTAAGACTCATTATAGGGCTTTCCTTAAACATAGGATATTAGCTACGGTTACAAACATCGAGCATCTCGGGAGTAGCCTTAGCTAAAAAATATTGTTTAACCCTTTAACCGCCCGACTTCAAGACACTTGGCGTGTCCCCAGCGCCCGGCACAATGAATCGAAAATTAAATACCTACATGAAAGAGGGATGTGCAACACGTTAACTTTGCGATGTCGATATTTCATTCTAATAACGACATTTGCATTTGCTAGCGTGATTAACTAACAACGACATCTCACCAAGCTAAGTTTGCACCTCGCGTCGTTTACGTCACACTGACGCTTAGGTACGGGCTACAAAAAATTATTCGCTATGACTTTAAAACAGTAAACAAACGTTTGTTAGATTTTACTTTGCATTTATTGTTTAATTTAATTAATTATTTTACAGTCCACAAACAAAGTCGTCGAATTCTTCTAGCACTGGGGTAGCAATTTGCGTTGTCCAATTAGTTGTTGCGACATTGTTTCCTTGAATCTGAAATAACAAAAAAATAATTGTAGAGTAATAAAATACATCGGTCTCCAAGGTAGGAAATTTGAATAGCCTACAAAAGCAAAATTAGCAGTGCGATTCAGTGAGGTGTGTGGCAGCGCGGCGGCACGCACAAGATAAACTCTACCTATGTAGGTATCTACGAGCCAGTCAGCGAGCCCACACGTGACTCGCGCTCCAACCAATCAGAATCATCGTTCCAGAGTGGCCGCGCGCGCATTATCATCGCACGGCGCGCTCTCGCCATCTCACTCACTCTAATTAAGTTTAATATTTCCATTCAAACATCACCACCATACTACACAATAAATTAAAATACATTTAACTAGATATGTAATAAAAAAAAATTACCTCTACATCAATGTCAAGCTCTTCGTCTGATAAAATTCTTCATTTTCATCGCCTTCTAGAATTCGTATTAACTCATCAGTAGTCGTCATGATACATTTCTATCATATACATTTATCGACATACGAACGTGTAACTTCATGGACAAGCACAACACTGATGGAAAATTCCAGAAGTCGGCACTCGCTCATGACGTAAGAAGCGGTCGTCTTTATCCGACCGAAGCGCAGGGCGTACTAACAAAGTAAGTTTCGGAACATGTAGGCTAGGGATGGGAACTATCATATCGACCGCTGACTTTTCATAAGTAAATTTACTTAATTTTAAAGGAATTAAATGAATTACTCGCAAATATTTGTAAAAAATGTTTTATTAACAATTGCTGTATTTGTTCTAAAGTTAATAAGTCAGTATAACGAGGAATATTTTGATTTATGTTTATATTTGTATCGGTAAATCTTGGCATATGTCCCGTCCCTCATGTCGGATTTTGTCGTCATGGGCGTTGTACATCAATACAATTTTCTTAAAATAATGTTAGTAATTAATCTAACTTTGGACATTATTTTTAGGACTTCTAATTAAGAGACTAAAGTGTATTAAACTGTAAATGATTACTTAGTTTACTATTTACCTAATGTAAACATATTTTTGATAGAATACACCGTAATTAAATAGAAAAGCTGATTAAACGAGCAGTGATATTTTGGTCGTATATATACGACTCTGGCGGAATGGGCTCGAAAATATTTGTCGGATTAATCCGACGTAGGCGGTTAATGGGTTAAATCTTTCTGTCATTTTTTGCGGGAGGGGAAAGTTGTACACTAGCGCAAAGCCGCACTATTACATAAGTACATAAAATAATTATAATTTAAAAACTCAAAAAACCCGACTGTATAAAAAGTGAACCAAACTACGTACTTAGGTACTTACCTACATACTAAAAAATCTGAAAAGAATGAAACAAGCACTTAGATTTCTGGTGGTCTAAAATTCTATCATATCCTATTGAATTAATACTATTGCAGATAATAAAATATATTCTAGTAAAGGAACATAACAACTGAACAGTCGGGATCCGTTGAACAATTAGATTGGCTGTAGAATAATAACGGATCCGGACTGTTCAGCTGTTATGTTCCTTTACTAGAATATATTTTATTACATGCAATAGTATTAATTCAATAGCATATGGTAGAATTCTAGACCACCAGAAATCTAAGTGGTTGTTTTATTCTTTTCAGATTTTTTAGTATGTACCTAAGTACGTAGTTTGGTTTACTTACTTACTACTTTTTTTTACTTTACTTTTACGTTACTTTTTATGCAGTCGGGTTTTTTGAGTTTTTAAATTATGTTTATTTTATTTTATACATTTTAGTTATGAACAATGTTATGACTGTTATTATGCTTAACAAAATATGCATCTTTTGGTTTTTTACCAAATGTCTTCGTTTCTACTGATAATATTATGGTATGTAGGTTTTTCTACTGCATGTCATTTTTATTCATTATACCCGTTCACACGCGGCTCGTGCGGCCTGGGAAGTTGACAGGCGTTGTGGGTGTCGAGGTCTATAATCGATTGCCGACAGATATTAAGCATGCATGTAGTGATCACGTATTTAAATTAAAATTAAGAAACTGGCTCGTTCAAAAAACGTTTTATTCCATTGATGAGTTTTTAAATAGCAAGAACTAAAATCGGGCTATATATGTTTACACTATAAGTCCAATGTTTATTTTAAGCTGACATTTCATTTTTATTTCTTTTATGTACTCATTAATTTATACATATTATTTTATTTGACGTGTAAATCTTATTTTTACAAATAAATAACTTTGAACTTTTATAGTTTTGTGTAAGTACCTATATAATCATAGATTTTCGATCAAAGTTGAGTACTAAATCGTTTGAAGTCGGAGATGGGCGACCGAGACGGTAGGGTATGCGTAAATGCATTTCCTCCACGTACGAAAACAGGTAGTCCAACATACCTACTAGATACTTTTGTATATATGTCCATCCACATTCACACGTACAGCTAGTTTTTTAAATAAAGAGTGACGAGACAAGCAGGACATGTGGCTGATGGTAAGCATACCTGCCACTTAACACCACAGTGACACCCAGTTATTGGAACATGAAGAGTCCAAATCATTACCTAGCACTGCACTACGCTTGTCGCCCAGAGATCTAAGATGTTATATCTCTAAGCCCTGTAATTTATCTGGCTTTATTTACATGGCCCTTCAAACCGGAACACAGTATTTTTTTGCAAATTACTGCTTGGCGGTAGAATAACTGACAAAGGTGTGGTAGTTCCTCAGGCGGACTCTGCCAAGAGTCCTACCACTATAACAATTATGCGAAGTTTTCTGCTACCTAAAAACCTATAAATGTGAGAATGGTTGTTACGCAACTTTAAATCGATACACATCCTAAACGGTCACCCAAATCAAAAAACGTTGAAAGAAAACTAAACTTTATTTTGAAATACCTATTCAACGATACCCCTTTTGACATAGTTTGTTTACTTTTATTTTTTAAATTTGGACAATATGGCATCCGGTCGCCGCCATATTGAATTTACACTAATGTCATGTCTTTAGTGTCACTCGCGAGACTAATAGGAATCGATTGACGTGTGAATCATAAAAATCGGCTCAGGCGTTTGGTCTGTATAGTGCTTCAAAGAATCATACATACATATATAGACTGATAAACACATTACCACTCCTTTGCGTTGCGCAGTCGAGTAAAAACATACCTACCTGTACCGATCCATTGCCGATCATACTCACACAGCCAAACACAAAAAATAAAGCACCATTCACAAATCTAGCCCAGCTCTCAGCCACAGTATATTATCAAACTCCATGGTCCACGCGGACTTTTACTTTGACAGAGGGGGAAACGCTGTGTATGCCTACTCCCTTCCGTGTTGCTCGCTGGTTACAAATTGACACAACAAAGCGTATTAGGTAATAGCCTAATAGCGTATTTGTAGTACCAAGCCCTAATTCTTGCATGTCGAATAAAAACCTAAAGTCAGCAATTAACATTGTTTCATTGAGGGGTTGACTGATAAAAATATCATTAAAATGTTTTTTTTGTGCATTGTTTATTTTTGCAGGATGTGGTATTCAATGTTTAACAAGTTTGCCCGAAAATGCCGAAACTTCGAAACTTCCGCAAACTTTATTAAAAACAAAATTGGATATTTTAATACAGGAAGCTAGCAAAATGGCTTCAATAACTCGGAGAGGAGCTGGATTGTCTATTATGGTCCACAAGATAGTCTCCTGTGACATGAGGAAAGGCAAAGTATGTACTATTTTTGACTAATAAATATTTTAGACGCGTTGCGCACTTTTTGACATTGGACATGTGGCTGATGGTAAGCATACCTGCCACTTAACACCACAGTGACACTCAGTTATTGGAACATGAAGAGTCCAACTCATTACCTAGCACTGCACTGCGCTTCCTCATCCAGAGATGTAAGATGTTTAATCTCTATGCTCTGTAATTTCACTGGAAATATTGCCCTTCAAACCGGAACACAGTAATATTTGCACATTACTGCTTAGCGGTTGAATAACTGGCAAAGGTGTAGAACTTCCCCAGGCAGACTCTGCAAAGAGTCCTACCACTACTACCTTTTTCGGGAACATCTTATGGGATCGCGTCATCTACATGCTGATGTCGGGGCTGCGGCGGAGAAGGACAAGCGCGTTACAAGATTGTTGGATGGCTGAAATTATAATTTGGCGTTACCGACATGCGTTTTAACAGTATATTTTTAGCCATACAGGTGACGTATTATTGTGCAACATTAGTGCTCTTTAATACACACTCTAATTGTAAATAACTTACAATTTCATTATTCGTTATAATTTTCGCTTTTATTGGTAGTCCCTATTCATATAAATTTTTTTTTTAATTGTGGGGCTTTTAAAAAGTCTGTGTGTAGCTCCATTGTAACTTAATAAAGGTGTACTTATTTAAATTAATTATCTATTTTTAATTGAGACAGAGTTAATCTTAGAACTTTATGACCAAATGAATACCTAGGGTAATGATACATAGGTGCCCTACAAGCACAGATTAGATACCTTGTTGATCGGCGATGATACGAATTGCACCTACTATCACAACTCACCAGAGGGGAAATAGGACGAGGTTACAATACCGCGCTTGTGAATAGTGAACATTCGTGTGACGTGCACTATTTTCCAAGAATGATCGGACAAAACGAGATAGTCATACAAAATCCAAAGGACAGAACAGGATGAAAAGACATCGACGGGATCCCGTTGTGCTAAACTGAGCAATCGTACGACTAAACGGCGAAGGAGGGTAAGGAAGTCGTACGATCAGTCAAGTGGGGTTCTTGTCTTTGCCTACAAGGGTGCATAATCTAAATCTTGTGTATATAATAATCATTTTTACCTCAATGTATATTATTTTTCTTGTTTCTTTAAACTCCTTTTTTCTCTATTCCAGCCACTGTTCCATTATTTTATTAAAACTCTACTGAAAACTTGCAAGGCAACTGAAGATGTTCCGTCATTGCAAGATTGTGAAAATCAGATGGATCTACCAAAAGCAATCTTTATTCACTTCCTGACTAAAATAGTTATGGACAGCAGCCTTGCATCAGATTTGATGTTTTACTCGGCAGAACTAGCAGAGCTAGCCTTCAGCAATCTTACAAGCTCTCATTGGCAAATCAGGTAAATTAACATAATAGAACACAACTTTGTCAAAAACAAAGATTTGATTGTATGTGCTTTGTACACATAATCAAGCAAATTAGTTATTATTGCAAATAAACTGCTTTTTAATTGTGATACTTTCTTAAGGAATATTTAACATTTACAGAAATGCTGCTCTGCAACTGTATGGTGCCCTAATACCCCGGCTTATTGGACAGAAGAAAGCATCTGGAACTGATGAGGAAACAATTGCAACTGTAGCTTGTGATGAGCTCAGGACACATTCCCCAAAATTGTGGAATTTTATTACTGAGCAGTTGAAAATGAAGAGCCATTCCAGTGATATCATATCACATTCTGATCTAGTCCCAATATTGAATATGCTGGCAAGTTGTGCAAAAAGATATAATTTTTTGTATGATTTAAATCAACAGAAACAATCAGATCTCGAACTTCTTGATAGTCTTATCAAGATCTTAAACAGCCCTATTCATGCCGTGCGAAGATTAAATGCTAGGTGTATCTACAATATTTTTACTTTTGAGAATATTTGCAATGCAATAAAAAAAATGGATTTCAAATCAGAAAACTTCATTCATGGAAGTTTAATGCTTATGGAGCTGTGTCACAGATATTATAGTTTACAGCAAATGGATGTTAGTACTACTGAAACAATCTATGAAATATGTAATGATGTTATGAGACAAGCCCAATGCTCCTATTACTCTAAAGAAATCTATGCTCATATACATTCCAAGTACTACATTGTTAGCCATGACAAAGTAAAGGAAGTGTTAGCTGTAGTACACAAAAATCTAATTGCTCCTGGTGTGTTCAATTGGGCACAGACCTGTATCAAAATTCACTTAACACAATGTCCATGGGAGTATGTGCCGGAAGATTTAACTCTACTCCTGAAAGAGAATGATTTTGAGACATATAGTGAAATGTTGCTTGATAAATTAGAAGCAGAATACCATAACTGTGAATCAATAATGATGAAACTTGCAGATATATTGTTGTCATTTGAAAATAAGTATGAGAGTAGTGTGATATGGAGAATCCTTTATGAAATATCATGTAGAATAAATTTGAGTCATGTAGACATATCAGAGATCCTAAATCATATCCGCAGCTTGGAAATATCCTACAAACTCCGTTACTTAATACCATTTGCAGCCAGACTATATATGAACATTGATGGCCATCTACAAAAGAAGATAATGGATATAATTTGTAACATAGCTGACATTAAGAACACTGATGTTGATATGAGATACATTGCAGCTTTAGCAAATAATGAACTGCCCAAATCATTCACAAAACTTTCTGATGCTATAAAAATAGCTTCCCTCAAAACCGCTATCATTTTGTTACAAGATGAAGATGAGGATGTTAGAAATTTGTGTGTTTATTATTACAAAAATATAAAAGAATTAGCTGTGGCGGCACATCCTTATATTTGTTTGAATAATATCTTGAATCATGGATTTTTATCTAGCATACTTTCTGAGCCTCAGGGAGTTGTTGTCATGTGTAAAGATTTACTAAATTTACTCACAAATAATTCCCACAATGTTACTGATGATTATAATCCTTTTGCCAATGAATCTAAAAATATATATCTTGAAGTGGATCTATTGAAGAGATCACTTGAAAACTTATTGCATAACATAGAATAAAAAATCGTTGTAGAGTCTCCAGTATCTTAATTTTATTTTGAAAATACCTGTCTAGTAACATAATTATAATAAACTGTACAAATTTAAAACTTAAAAAAATAACTTATCCATGTTAAATCCTCACGCTACTTCTCTAGTGCATAAATGAGTAAAGGTAAACAAGAAAGTTGTGGTTTATTATCTATTAGGATGAGCCACACAAAATTTTCCACTTACAAAAAAAAATGTACTGCAAAAACAAAGTTGCACTCTGACTTTCCTTAGTGTCCCACATATCACTATGATCTACATATTATATTCAAAGTCTGTAGAATATCCCATGTTTCCTAGATTGATTAGATTGTAGAGCTATTCAGTATAATACTTTGGTGCCGGAGTGGTATCATCTAGTTGTATTGAAACAATGTGGCGGCCAGGAACCATCACTAGACCCAATACTCGAGGTTCATCTGTCTCTCCATGCTTGTTTTTAAGGTATTCAGAGCAGGCACCTGTGAAAGTGATTAGGTAAATAAATAACTATCAACTAATTTTGAACAACTTGTGCCGCTGAAACCATATTATTTTTAGTTGTAGAACTCTTTGCAGGGTCCGCCTGTGGAGGTACCACACAGTTATTCTACCGCCTAGCAGTTATGTGTAAACATGAGTGTTCCAGTTTGAAGGGCAATGTTTCCAAAGAAATTACACGGCATAGAGATTAAACATCATATTAAATCTCCGGGCCCAGTACAGTGCTAGGTAATGATTTAGATTGTTTTAATGTTCCAATAGTTGCATGACACTGCTGTTATTGTTTACCATTAGGCACATGGCCTGCTCAATTCAACACTCTTAAAACTTTAAACCATATTTTTTTTTACATATTTATACAATACACAGACAGCACTATTTATTTCTTGAAATTAACTGATACATTTTCAGACCTAGGTCAGGCAAAGATAATTGCGTTTGTTTAATGTTGCATATTCTTCTGTTCTTCACTTTAATTTATTTTCTTTCTTTAGTTGCAATGAGAAAATTGATTTAACAGAAATATCCTATGACGCTTGGATCATATTAATAGTTCAATATTTTTGTATACTTCTCTTTCCGAAAGTCAGTAAGTTATTATAGAGTAAAAGCTATAATAGTATTTAAAAACTGCATTACATAATACTCTAATGGCCCCTTGTATGATCAGGGATCTTTTTAGATAATATACTATAGAACCAGCTTCTGGGATATCACTGGTATCCTTTTTGAATCATTTTTGATCAAAATACGGATCAGATCCTTTTTTACACATAGACATATTCAGGTAGGTATTATATTCTAGTGACAAGAATTAGTTTTTTTATTCATAACTAAAAGCCAATAATAGTTACTTAGGTACCTAGAATAACATTGGCATCACGGTCAGTGCAAAGAAAAACACCGATGAGTACTCTCCCATCAGTCATTTCTACTCTGAAATTTTGATTCAGTAACTTTTTTAGCCAGGTTTTGCCATTTTCTGCAACTGAATCCTGAAACCGAAAATATCCGATTATATTAAGAATTTATAATATGTACAGGTTACCCAAAGTTTTGTAAACAAAAAAAGATTTCTTAGCTTACCTTCAAGGCCTCTCCGTTATCTGAGCCGGGCGACAGCGCTGTTTCCAAATTGTTGCTCATTTTGTTATATCAAAATAAATTTATTAAACATAAGAACTCGACAATCTTTAACAACAACTCAAAACCAAAATAATGTAACAGAACAACTAGGTACCTTTTTTTTTTTTTTTTTAATTTATTATATACATGGCTTGGATGCTTGTCCATGAGCCGACTAGGTACCTAACTACCTAACCAACCAGTGTTGTCAGAAGCCCATCTCAATTTTCCCCCAAAATGTTCTCGAAATACCCCCAAAAAGCGGATTTTCTGGAAAAAAGCCCCCAAAGTAAATTATATATTCGTTTACCCCTAAAACATAATTTTACGCTGACGACCACCTCAATTTCTCTCCACAATGTTCTCAAAATCCCCCCAAAAAACCGGGTTTCAAGAAAAAAAAACCCCAAAATTAATAAACATTTCCTAACTCTTAAAACACAATATAACGCTATTTCAGAAATAGCTTCTATTACTCCATAAAGTGTTTCGACAAGTTCCCACAAGAAAAGACGGTTAAATTTTTGTACTAAGTTCACTTGGATAAGTGCTGTATTCGCTAAAAACTGCAAAACGCGACAATGAAATACCCCCAATTTCCCCCCACAAGCAATTTTTTCCCCCCGTAAATCCCCCCAAACATTTTGTCCCCCCAAATTTCCCTCCATGGCTATTAAAACCCCCCAAATTTGGGGGGAATCTCCCCAATCTGGCAACAGTAAACCAACGAACTAACTTTAACTACCTAACACATTAATTATATAGTACTAGATGTCCACCCCGGCGTTGCCCGTGGTACATTATATAGTACTCATCAGGATCCCGTACATATACAACGGTGAAAGAATGACTGAAATCGGTTCAGTCATTTCTGAGAATATCGCTTTCAAACAAAACACCTCTTCAGCTACCTGCTACGCCACCTGTCGGAAATTGGTTGTACCAACTCAGATTTAGAAAAATAAAATTGATTAGCATTGGTTTACCTACCTATATTCAAGAGGTATGTAATCTGTGATATTCAATGACGCAATCTTAGACACATGCTGTCATGTGTCATGTCAAAGCACGAAACGAACGAAAACTCTCAATAAGGAATATTTTCCCCCGATTTAGTTACATTCTTGATTCATGCTCCGCTTCTATTAATAGTAGCGTTATTTTCTATAGCCTAAAGCCTTCCTCGATAAATGGACTATCCAATAGAAAAATAATCTTTCAATCCGGACCAGTACTTCCCGAGATCCTAGCGTTCAAACAAACAAACAAACAAACAAACTCTTCAGCTTTATAATAATAAATATGAATTGAATATAACAATCACAGATTTCTAAACACATGAAACCTTCGTGAACGCGCACTGTGAGGCCAGTAATTAGTTATGTATGCTTGACAGCTCTCACCGACGTTGTCAAATTACTCACGTTGGTGTGCGTGTAATGTTCCCAGTCTTAAGAAAAATTGGTTGCCTGTAAAGTCGGTATACGGGCGAAAGTTTTACATGACAACGACTTTGAGTGGTAAAATAATTTTACGGAAGGGACGCGTGCCTTTCACTTTTTATCTCTGTCTCTCTCGCTCTTAGGCGGGCTAACCATGCCCGAGTGGAAGGGACGCGTGCCTCTTACTCGCTCTCGTTGTGAGCGCATAACGTGAGCGGAGCGTAACGCAGTTTCTAGAAGTGTCACCCGGCAAACCAATTTATAAGACGTTGTCACGTCAAAAAAATCCCACTATTGTTGTCTTAGCTTCGGAAATCTTCGCGTATAATAAACACATATATTATAGTGTTAAAATAATGTATTATGACACCGATTATATATTAAGCAAAGAATTCTTGTTATTACTATTTCCATCCTATGAAGTTAAGAATTTTGATTTAGCATGCAACTAAAAATTCGAATATTCGTACAGAAAATTCAGAATGAAAAGACAACGCCGAATAATAGAAAAAGTCATGTGTGTTTATTTTGAGTATTCTATCGGAGCTTCTTGTGAAATTTTGAATATTATGCTTGACAAAAGGTGGCAACTACCTACTCATTTAATATCAGTGAACACAGGAGGTGCAGAGAATTTTTGTCAACTGATTTGATGTTGAAGGGCCAGATCATTCAATTTGTTTATTATCCAATCTTTGTCTGGACGCGTGTCGAAAACTAAAAGTTCACCTTTTCAAAAAATGTTGATACAAACCAACGAAAACCGTCTAAGAGTTTATGTAAATCAGTTGAACATTATTCACATCGCCACCCAAAGTTACGTCGTCCAAATACCGAAATACCTAACGTTTACATTGGACTAGAGACGTTAAATGATAGAGCGAATGGCCAGGGCGAAGGCCGCATGGCCGAATATTCACCAAGTTGATAGCCAACGGAAGATAGCATAGGATTGTTTTGATAATTTTGTGGGTCTGCCATAACATTGCTAAAGAAAATTGTAGAAGTCAAGAATTTTATTCTTCACTTCGGACAACGGGGCTCCACGATCAACCAAATTAAAGGCGTTTTGACGTACACCTTTAACAACCCTCTCCCCAATTTTGGACAAAGAAAGTCAGGACAGAATGAAGAGCAGGCTCACGTCCACTCAGAGAACCAAAATCAAGTTTGTGGGACAGGGAGCTCGAAAGTGCAACGCTTTATACCTACAACCTACCTTGGCAGTAAGGCCAGTATATGTGGTGCCAACAGCGATTGGCCTGATCCCAACATCTTTTTTGGGTAAGTATGTACGCACAAATTAGCACCGTATAAAACTTCGACAATGTCACTACTGACTCGACCAGATAACATGAGGTTTATTAAAACGATTAGATCTCTCAAAAGAACTCGCCTACTTTTTTAAGCTCCACTATACCTACTTACAAGAATTAAAACTTGCTTCATAACTATAGTTTTCATCAACACTATTAGTATTTTTATAAACTCTAGTAATGACGTGGATTTGTGCTAGGCATCGATGGACATTAAATTTAAAAATTACGATTATAAAAATAGGGTTTAAAATAGAATAATACAATCTACTTAAGCACATAAATAATTTGGTGTACGAGTATCTTAAAAAAAATGGGTGCGTGTACTTATGTACGCGCGTGAGAAGTTATACTTCTTTAATTATATATATATATATATAATTATTAAAAACAAAATTTAGAGAATCCATACTAATATTATAAATGCGAAAGTAACTCTGTCTGTCTGTCTGTCTGTCTGTCTGTCCGTCTTTACCGCCTAAACCAACCAACAGATTTTGATGAAATTTGATACATAGATAGAATAGATCCCGAGAAAGGACATAGGCTACTTTTTGTTCCGAAAAAAGGGTTAAAAGGGTTAAAATAAGGGATGAAAGTTTATATGGAAAACTTCGTCATTGTTGAAGAACTATGAAACTTTACGTCTAGATATTTAACACGAAACCATAAAATGTATGTTTTAGCAGTTTTGTAGTTTCGAACTGTAGTACCTACGGGGGTGGAATTGGGGGTGAAAGTCTGGAAGTTCAATATTATTGAAGATAAAACCATGAAACTTTGTATCTAGACACTTGAAATGGAGTCGATAAACGTTTGTTCCAGCAATTTTATAATTTCTAACTATACGGGGATACTTATTTAACCGCTTGATACACTGGCCGCTTTTCGCGTTTTACAAATTTGGCGGGAAAACGGGTGTCAGGTTACATAAGTGCGGTGTTTATGTTTCGGCATTTGAAGTGCCGCCTTACTTTTACCCGTTTGAGCCATTTACTCTCAAGAGCGTTTCAAGACGCTTCTAGCGGTATCATTTATTTATAATTAATGTACTTAAATAAATTCAAGATGGCCGCCGCTACGAAATGGCGGATAATTTATGTTTTATTAATCCCATCAATATGGGTATCAAATGAAAGGGCTCAACAAGCAGAATACAATATACTATAAAAAAATTAATCCAAGATGGCGGCCGCTACAAAATGGCGGATAACGTAGGTTTTATCAATCCCATCAACATGGGTATCAAATGAAAGGGCTCAACAAGCAGAATACAATATACTATAAAAATTTAAATCCAAGATGGCGGCCGCTACAAAATGGCGGATAACGTACGTTTTATCAATCCCATCAATATGGGTATCAAATGAAAGTGCTCAACCAGTAGAATACAATGTACTATATAAAATTAAAATCCAAGATGGCGGCCTCTACACAATGGCGGATAACTTAGGTTTTATCAATCCCATCAACAAGGGTATCAAATAAAAGGGCTTGACAAGAAGAATACAGTGCACTATACAACCTCAATATTTAAGATGGGCGCAGCCACTAAATGGCGTATCAGACAGAATTTTTGATAGTCGACGAGATTTCCATGGTGTCTTATCAAATGTTATGCATGATGGACGCTCGATTAAGGCAAATTAAGAACTGCGAAAATGAGTTTTTTGGAGGAGTAAACGTATTACTTTTCGGTAATCTTTTACAACTGCCTCCTATAAAATGAT
Organism: Ectropis grisescens; assembly: GCA_017562165.1. Classification (NCBI taxonomy): domain Eukaryota; kingdom Metazoa; phylum Arthropoda; class Insecta; order Lepidoptera; family Geometridae; genus Ectropis; species Ectropis grisescens. The sequence goes on from CM029784.1 coordinate 13,952,545, forward strand.
CAGGAACACCTGTTTTCAATTCTAATATGAAATTATATATATGAAAGTAACTCTCTGTCCGTTACCGTCTAACGCTTAAGCCACTTAAAGAGTTTGTTACAATTTGGTGCACAGATAGACTAGACTTAGGAAAGGACAACGGCGACTTTTTATCACAGAAAAAGAGTTGAAAAAAGTGGGAATGAGGAGTAAAAGTGTGCATGGAAGGATCTTTGCACTCTTTGTATGCTATTTTTAACCGACTTCTAAAAAGGAGGAGGTTATCAATCCAGTTGTATTTCCAATTGTGAATCAATTTAGATGGTTATTTGTTTGGTTGGTAGATTATAGTTCAGAGGTGGTCATATAAATTTTATCGAAATCAGTGCGGCGGTTTTTGAAATATGAGCAACAAACTAAAATTTGCGTTCATGTAATCAGACGATATATCTACTAATATCTACTAATAGACTCTAATAAAATTTGGTGGACCGTCCCAATATGATTTTAAATTAAAGTCTGTTTTTGATTAATTTTTGAGAACATAGTTTTTTTTAATTTGTCGTAAATTGTACATTTATTAATAAATATAAAACTTTGACTTAGACCGATTTTGATTAGGAAACGTGAATTTGTATGGTAGTAGACATACGAGTAGGTACTGCCTAAATTACTTTAATAAATATGTGGCGCGGACGAAGTCGCGGGTAAAAGCTAGTATATATATACAAGAATTGCTCGTTTAAAGGTATAAGATGAAAACTTTTGATAAAAATGAAAAGTGAATATTAAATTAAGAAATCAATAAAATATTTAAAAAATGACCAACCTTAAATTCGATTTTTGAATTTATTAATAAATTTCTTTTTAAAATATTAAATAATCAATAATAAACATTTAAAATTAAGAATCTTATAATATTTAGTACAAATTTTGTCTTATACAGCGTGGCGCTTTGGTGCCGACATTAAATGAACACACGGGTAGGGTTACTGACCAGTAATCATACAAAAGGTGTGAAAAATTAATATAATTGATCGCTTATTTGAAAAAAAAAAAATTCTCTAACAAACTAAATAACTGTATCATGCGATAGAATGAAAATCATCCTGTGCACTAGATTCATTCAACGTCAGATGTGTGCGTGATTTACGTTCGCTTTTCGTTTTTCGTAAAACAAGCTGGCAACGTCGCACGAAAGTACCTATCTGCAAGCGGCGCGCGGCCCGCGGGCGCACGGCGCGGCAACGCCGCCCCGGTCGAGAGGGGTAGGTACTTACAAATGCGCGATAATTTGGAACGGGGACGGGGATTCCCCGTCAACTTTATGCCTGTTCATCACTAATAAATCGAATACCTACCAAATAATAAAGCTAATAAAATAACATAAAGTAAATAGGTAAATGCGTTGGTAGGTATCTATTGTAACTTTGGCGAAACAGTACAAAATGATTGCTTTTTGAAGCCCACCAAATGTTCCCACTGCTGGGACTCGGGGATTTCTCTCGCACGGAAAAACTTAAGGTCATAATCCACCACGTTGGCCAAGTGCGGGTTGGTGGTTAACGTAAACATGACCTCGAAAGATTCTAGGTACATGTCGGTTTTTTTGTTCACGATGTTTTTCTTCACCGTTTTTAAGTTAGCAGCATTACGCACATGACTTCGATAAGACAGTATTGCGCGTAGGATTTGAACGCGGGACTAGACCAGCACTTGGTAATAACAAAGAGCATTTAGCGTGAAAGCTGCTGAATTGGTTGGTACCTACAACTTTCTTAAGAAATAAAATAAAACAACTTCTCGCAATACGATTTAAATTTCGTAAACAATCTAACCAATAAAACCCTTTGAGAGAAAAGGTAATTTTGTTTAAAATCGAATTATTGTTGCTAGTATACTTACAAGCTTTAAACGGTCGAAAACATGTAAACATGAAAACATTGTAGGACTTATCAGACTAAAATCACATGTGCATAGGTACACTCAGAAAACACTGTACGTTCGACGTCACTAATTAAATAACTATTCACAACACAATCAGAGTCACACAAAAACAAAACGAAAAGCAACCTAATCTTATTGACACTGACTCTAAAAATGAATTACACTAAAAGAACGAACAAAAATAACATGTAAGCGTCTTTTTCCCGAATAATTAGATTACAAAATTCCCTAGTTAAGGATTTACAGTAAAAGTTTTAGCGCGCCATTTAGAGAAATGTGTCAGGGACAACACGGTCAACTTCGCATCCCGGCGGCTAGCACAAAACTAGTGAAAAATTAGAGAAAGAGAAAGACTACATTTAACATTAGTTAATAGGCGTGTGCATTATTTCTCTTTCGTCTGCATTTCATTCACAACGTGCGTACGTTTGCACGTGTGTTGCAGGACATCACCTATCTCGTTTCTTTAGTATTTGCTTTTCGCCTGATTTTTAATTGATAAATCGGATGGACTGTGGGCTGCGGTGTAATGACCTCTGCGCAGGAATTATTTAGATACAGCCTGCTCTATTATGGTATTTTGGAAAATTGCGAATAACTCAGTAAATAATAACGATAATTGAAATTTAATTTGACAGAATAGGTCAAAATATGATATTTTATAGGTGGTTTCATTTAATGTCGGCACCAAAGCGCCACGCTGTATATTTATTACTAGCTTTTACCCGCGACTTCGTCCGCGCCACATATTTATTAAAGTAATTTAGGCAGTACCTACTCGTATGTCTACTACCATACAAATTCACGTTTCCTAATCAAAATCGGTCTAAGTCAAAGTTTTATATTTATTAATAAATGTACAATTTACACGACAAATTAAAAAAAAACTATGTTCTCAAAAAATTAATCAAAAACAGACTTTAATTTAAAATCATATTGGGACGGTCCACCAAATTTTATTAGAGTCTATTAGTAGATATTAGTAGATATATCGTCTGATTACATGAACGCAAATTTTAGTTTGTTGCTCATATTTCAAAAACCGCCGCACTGATTTCGATAAAATTTATATGACCACCTCTGAACTATAATCTACCAACCAAAAAAATAACCATCTAAATTGATTCACAATTGGAAATACAACTGGATTGATAACCTCCTCCTTTTAGAAGTCGGTTAAAATAGCATACAAAGAGTGCAAAGATCCTTCCATGCACACTTTTACTCCTCATTCCCACTTTTTCAACTCTTTTCTGTGATAAAAAGTCGCCGTTGTCCTTTCCTAAGTCTAGTCTATCTGTGCACCAAATTGTAACAAACTCTTTAAGTGGCTTAAGCGTTAGACGGTAACGGACAGAGAGAGTTACTTTCATATAAGTATATAATTTCATATTAGAATTGAAAACAGGTGTTCCTGATCATTTTATAGGAGGCAGTTGTAAAAGATTACCGAAAAGTAATACGTTTACTCCTCCAAAAACTCATTTTCGCAGTTCTTAATTTGCCTTTAATCGAGCGTCCATCATGCATAACATTTGATAAGACACCATGGAAATCTCGTCGACTATCAAAAATTCTGTCTGATACGCCATTTAGTGGCTGCGCCCATCTTAAATATTGAGGTTGTATAGTGCACTGTATTCTTCTTGTCAAGCCCTTTTATTTGATACCCTTGTTGATGGGATTGATAAAACCTAAGTTATCCGCCATTGTGTAGAGGCCGCCATCTTGGATTTTAATTTTATATAGTACATTGTATTCTACTGGTTGAGCACTTTCATTTGATACCCATATTGATGGGATTGATAAAACGTACGTTATCCGCCATTTTGTAGCGGCCGCCATCTTGGATTTAAATTTTTATAGTATATTGTATTCTGCTTGTTGAGCCCTTTCATTTGATACCCATGTTGATGGGATTGATAAAACCTACGTTATCCGCCATTTTGTAGCGGCCGCCATCTTGGATTAATTTTTTTATAGTATATTGTATTCTGCTTGTTGAGCCCTTTCATTTGATACCCATATTGATGGGATTAATAAAACATAAATTATCCGCCATTTCGTAGCGGCGGCCATCTTGAATTTATTTAAGTACATTAATTATAAATAAATGATACCGCTAGAAGCGTCTTGAAACGCTCTTGAGAGTAAATGGCTCAAACGGGTAAAAGTAAGGCGGCACTTCAAATGCCGAAACATAAACACCGCACTTATGTAACCTGACACCCGTTTTCCCGCCAAATTTGTAAAACGCGAAAAGCGGCCAGTGTATCAAGCGGTTAAATAAGTATCCCCGTATAGTTAGAAATTATAAAATTGCTGGAACAAACGTTTATCGACCCATTTCAAGTGTCTAGATACAAAGTTTCATGGTTTTATCTTCAATAATATTGAACTTCCAGACTTTCACCCCAATTCCACCCCGTAGGTACTACAGTTCGAAACTACAAAACTGCTAAAACATACATTTTATGGTTTCGTGTTAAATATCTAGACGTAAAGTTTCATAGTTCTTCAACAATGACGAAGTTTTCCATATAAACTTTCATCCCTTATTTTAACCCTTTAACCCTTTTTTCGGAACAAAAGTAGCCTATGTCCTTTCTCGGGATCTATTCTATCTATGTATCAAATTTCATCAAAATCTGTTGGTTGGTTTAGGCGGTAAAGACGGACAGACAGACAGACAGACAGACAGAGTTACTTTCGCATTTATAATATTAGTATGGATAGAATCTGAATCTCGGAAACGGCTCGAACGATTTTCATGAAATTATGTATACAGGGGTTTTCGGGGACGATAAATCGATCTAGCTAGGTTTTATTTTTTAAAAACATCATTTTATGCGCGTTTTTAGACAATGAAAAACTCTTACAATGTCATTAGAATACGATAACTTATTTCGCCGTCTAAGTGGCTCAGTCGGAATATGCTCGCCCTCGGAGTCAACAGACCCCGGTTCGAATTCTGATCAGAGTTCTTCTTTTTGCTCTTTTTTTTCTGAGAAAATCTAATAGTTAGAGCCTTTTATAATAAATTTATAAACGCATTTAATTCGTATCTAAGTAGGTACATATTCTAACAAAAACATAAAAAACCTATTGACGATGCATCTGCACAAACAAACAACTGTTGTATAGATGGCGCTGCACAACTTTGCTTTGAGACAAGACCAAAAATGATTATCAATTATTCGCTTATTAAATGGCATATTTTTTAACCGATTTAAAAAAGGAGGAGATTCAGACACCTCGGTTTGAACCCTGATCTCGTCTTTTTGTCGTTCATCTTTTTTTTTGTTCTTTCTTTTCTGATAAAAGCAATGATAATGATAATTTCTTTATCAACGCACAAAATCTAAAAAAAGGGGGAAAATTTAATCTATTGGCGATGTCTCTATACATATCGCCTTTGCTTCAATAACGTGATAAGTCGGAAAATTCATTTTTTTTTTATTTGATAAATGAAACCGCCGTGGCCGATTTTATTTTCTCAAAAAACGTGGTATTTTTGTGCGTGTAATAGCGAACCTATGAGTGAAAGAGACACCGCAACTGAGTCAGATCGTTATATCACGTTGTCTCTTTGTGCGCGATGATTTCTTTCAACAACGGAACAAACCAGTTGTCACTACGCACATGGACAGGACGGTGCTCTCGAATTTCAGCGAAAATGTGACATCACGACGATATCACTTTTTGGTTGCAAAGGTATGTTTTAACTAAATATTTTTATTTTATTTTATAATGTGGTATGTGGGTTTAACACAGTGTTGTTGAAAACATGTGTGATTTGTTATTTGCTATAAATGCTCATGTCACATTGTTGCCGAAAGAATGTGAATTTTCCTTTGTGTCATCTTATGATACAACATTGTAGATAATAAAAAGTTTTCTAATACAAAACCAAGTCATAGTTATCTGCTGATATTCTGTTATTGAATAAAAAAATATTAATTTAACCAGTAATATTCCTAAATATTACCTTGTTTTTGCTAAAACAGATAAATAACTATTTCTACTTATTCTTTCAGATGGAATCGCGATGTACAAGAATTGTTAATCTAGCATTGACAACGGAAAATTCAGATATTCCTGTCGCAGGGACTAGCGCAGGTATGTATTTGTATATTACAGTTGTATATGTATACTACTTAGGAGGGGAAACTTAGCGGCGGACGCTAAGTTTCTCCTCCAGATTTTCGTAATTTGTCTAATTTTATTAAATATTCCAACCATAACATATTTTGTTTACAGATAGCGACGATTCAGTCAAAGACCCAAACTACGGAGTGGTTGAGCCTCGACGTCGTTTTCAAAATTCTGACGAAGAAGAGGCAAATGTTAACACAACCAACTAGGATGGTGTTTTACAAGAAATTACACCTACAGAACACCACGAAATCATTTTAAACAGCCTTGTTACAAGAACACGATGCGCTCCTAACACCCCCGCTAAATGAACCGTCAGGTATTGAAAATGTTAGCTTTTATGAACAAAACCCACAAAATTCAGATTATAGTCCGAACAAAAAAGGAAAAAAAGACGAAGACAAGAAGGAAGCTGGAAGAAAAATATAGCAAAGAGACTGAGAAATAGCGGTAAGTCTTACCAATCAGTAAAACCAAAAAAAAATTCCAGAACATAAATTGAGACCACCTTGCAGAGAAACTTGCACATTTAAATATCGTTCAAATATCACAGATGACCAACGTCAACAACTTTTAAAAGAATTCTGGAATTTGGGCGAAATTGAATAACAGTGGTCGTTTATAGCCAATAGTGTCGAATCAGTCATACCAAAACATCGATAAGTACGTAAAAATAGATTCTGATGGAAACGTTGCACCAACTCGCAACAATAATAATGCTTTTTATGAATGTTTGTAGCTATCAAGAATAGCGGGATCTTTAAATACAGGCTGATATATTTATAAGGCTGATTATTAATACTTATTATTTATTTTAATTTACTTAGACTTAGATTATTAATGCTGATTATTAATGCTGGACAGCTTAGCTAAAGCTTCTCAACGCATCGGCCTCCGGATGAATTTGGATAAAACCAAATCATGTGCAACGAGTTCGTTGCTCCAGGACCGATTGCCGTTAGTGGAACCACTCTTGAAATTATACAGAAATACGTTTACCTAGGGCAGACGCTCGAACTAGGTAGAGGTAATTTTGAGAGTGATGCTATGAGAAGAATACAGTTGGGCTGGGCAGCATTTGGAAAACTTCGTCGAGTCTTCTCGTCACCCATCCCACAAAGTCTCAAGATAAAAATGTACAACCAGTGCGTCCTACCCGTTATGACCTACGGTGCTGAAACGTGGACACTTACAGTCGAAATGGTCCGTAAGCTCAAAGTCACCCAGCGAGCTATGGAAAGAGCCTATGTTTGGAGTTTCTCTGAGGAATTGCATTCGCAATGAAGTAATTCGTCAGAGAACTAAAGTGACCGACCTAGCTCACCGTATTAGTAAGCTGAAGTGGCAGTGGGCCGGACACATCTGTCGCAGACCTGATAACCGTTGGGGTAAACGGGTTCTGGAGTGGAGACCGCGAATCGGTAACCGTAGTGTAGGACGCCCTGAGACTAGATGGAGTGACGATATTCGAAAGGCAGCTGGTGGCGGTTGGAGACGGAAGACCGAGGATCGGGCTGAGTGGCGTATCATGGGAGAGGGCTATGTCCAGCAGTGGACAAGTACAGGCTGATAATGAATTAATACTTACGCCAAAATGTGTTTGATCATTGTGATAGGCTATAATTATAAGTAAAATAGTGATGTTATATTCGTTAAGCTGTACTGATTCACACTCCAATTGCCATTAGTTATATTTATTATTATTATTAATAGTTGATTTATTTTTATTTGAGTATGACGTACTTCTATTATTTTATCTCAGACAATTTATGTGTTATTCATGCAACAGTTTTTTTTGTTTAGGTAGAAACTCTTAGAGTTTCTTAATCATCTGTCAGGGACTTAAGGCGCTATTGAATAGACGCGATGTACCTAATAAGTCATAATTTATTAGGTATACCTAATAACAACATTAGTCAATTGTCAAAGTCTGATTGTTTATAAGAATAGAAAAGATAAGAATAGATAACACTTATTCTTTTACTTAATTTTAAACTAATTCTTAATTTTTTCCAGTTGAATGTGATTCTCAATAAATAATGAACAACAAAAATTGTGATTATTTGTAATTTAAGTTATTTTTTTTATATATTTTAATATAGAAAGTATAATAAGTGTAGTTTGCAATTGTACTTTTTCCAATAAAGGTTGGTTCTGAAATCTAATTTTTTTTAAAACAATGTTTCTTCATTAAATAACTCAGTTTCATAACTAAAATAATATCATCAACATTGTGACAATTTAGCTTGTAACATTTATCTTACTATATATTTGCAAAAATAATGTGACATGTTTTCCCCTTTTTTAAAAATAAAGCCAATTTGTAACAAAACTTCTAAATTATCAGTATTTTGATCACTTTTCAGATAGTTTATTTCTTATAATGTACAGTAAATCGTAAATTCACAGAAAAAAAGTTATTCGTTTCATCACAATTATTTTTTGAAAGTTGAAAATCACTCTCCTCTAAAATTTCAATTTTCAAGATAATATATTATTGAAGCAAAGAGGCGATATAACTATCATGTACAATAGTTTGTATAGAAGCAACTGATGTACCGACACAGCAACCAAAGAGAATGTAAACACAGCAACATTAGAGCTACTTAACAATAGATGGCGCTGGTAAGCAAGACTAAAGTAAGCTATACACGCTGCGGTGTACCGGAGCGGTTACCTGTATACGTTTGCCTGCGCAGGTGAACTAAAGGTCGCGTAAATGGACGATGCGGCCGATATATGATAAAACTATTTTCTTCATCACTATCTATTGATGCAGATTGTTGAAGATTCAATTGTAGTGTCACAATTTAGTTCAGTATACATCATCAGCCAGATGCTCCAGACTTCAAAGATTTTTCGTCTATTACTTTTACGGTGTCACTCAGGAAAATTGATTTTTGATCTTGCGACGGTCGCATACACAGGCACATAAAACTACACACGTTCATTCTCAGAGGCGGTTCGGTTTACCTGCGTGGCTTGGGTGTAAAAACTGCGCAGGTAGATCTTTCCGGTGAACCGTAACGTGTATAGCTACCATAAGCCATTGAGTGCACTCTCAATTTAGTCTGTGAATTAATGTTTGGTTTGGCTTGGATACATACAAGAATTATAAATATATAGAGGCCGTAAGTATATAGAATCTGAATCTCGAAAACGGCTTCAAAGATTTTGATGAAATTCAGTATGCAAGGGGTTTCGGGGCGAATAATCGATCTAGCTAACTTTCATTTTAAAATACGGCATTTTAAGGGCATTTCCTGGCAATGAAAAGTTGCTACAATATCATTAAAACATGAAAGCAAATTTCGTATCATTGCACAGTCGAGAAATTGGACAGTATAAAAATTTGAAAGTGCCAGTTCGAAACCTGGTCATTTACTTTTATTTTCAAATTCCTCATTTCCTTAGAAATCCTTTTACTGGGAGCCCTTTACCATCGCATTTAATTTAATAAAATCTAAAAATACATGAAAAAAAATCTATTGGCTATGGTTCTATACAAACTGATGTACACACATGACACAGCAACACTAAAGCTACTTAACAATAGATGACGCTGTTAATGAGCGCTTAAGCAGACAACTTCATACTGTTAATTTTGTGTCACAGGTGCGCGCGCATCTCAAAATTTCACTCTCATCATTTTTCATAACACGCCTAAAGAAGTATAACTTCAAAAAATCATAATCTATATTTTACCTGAACTTTAGGGAAAATAATGTCAGTTTAGTACAGGAACACTAACCAATTTTCGTTGAGGTGTTGTGTTTCTATTCATCAATCGAAATGAAATCGCCTAAATTATACCAAAAGCAGTAAAAATATTCAAACTTTCCTATGAAATGATATTCCTCTTTCCTTTTCTTATTTTTGGGAACAATGTTTGAAGACACAAGACGGCATAATCTTGTACAAAACTTAAAATCATACGGGACTCCCGTACGAGACGGAAGTCCGTTTCGTACTGACTGGAGTTTGTATTTGCTTTGGCGTTTGATATTTGCTCTCTGGACCTAAAGATCTGTGTTCTGTACGTTCCATCTGCCTTTTGTTTTAGAAATCTGTGATAACAATATAATAGATTATAAGATTAACTAATATACTACAGATTCACAGAACACTTATACTTGTACAGATTACAGATAGCACATAAGCCCCTATTAGACTACGCGTTATTCATCACACGTTATTCAGACTATTTTAGAGTCTGACTTCTCAGCTCGCTATTACACCTAATCACCTAATACCTAAAATTCTTTCATTGATTTAAATCATACACTAATAGCGTGCAGTAAAGAAAAAGAAGTACTATTAAAACTCCTAGAGTTGTATCGCGGAAGCGCGAGAGCGCGCGTTTTTCAGACTGGTGTAATAGCGAGCCGACAAATTAAACTCTAAGACAGTCTGAATAAAGAGTGCTTAATAACGCGTAGTCTAATAAGCGCTTTACTGATGAATAGTATGTGGACCAGTGTTGCCCAAACATCGATAGTTTCGCTATCGATAGTTAATCTTGAAAACTAGTCACAATATCCTTAGCACTATCGATACTATCGATCGCAAACAATTGTATCAATGGTATCGATACTATTCCATCATAATACTATCGGTAGTATGTAGTAGATGGCATCGATAGTTTTTAGTAATACTATCGATAGTATTAATATTATCGATGCGTTAATTGGGGCGGTTTCAAGATGCAAAAAGATCTGTCAAAGACAGTTCCTAATTTCACCATAGGTGGCGCCTATGTTTATTTATTTTGTTAGCGAAATTTCACATAAACAAGCAGTGGTGCCACACTTGGCAAAATTTAAAACTATTTTTGACAAGTCAATTTGCATCTGTAAAGCACCCCATTCAAAATAGTATCAATACCATCGAAAGTAAATAAAACTATCGATACTATTGAACTATCGAAACATTACTGTGTTCCGGTTTGAAGGGCAATGTTTCCCGAGAAATTACAGAGCGCAGTGCAGTGATAGGTAATGACTTGGACTCTTCATGTTCCAATAGCTGCGTGTCACTATGCTGTTATGTGACAGGCATATTGCTTGCCATCAGGCACATGTCCTGCTCGTCTCGTCACTGCCTATTTAAAAAAAAACTATCGATACTTCAGTAACCACCGATAGTATTACTTAATTACTGTAAGCCAGTACGACTCGCCGAACCCGATCTTGCTGTCTGAATTCAGAGTCTAACCAGTCTGACGCTTATTACACCAAGCTACTTAGACTAAGACTGTCTGAATAACCAGTGGTGTTATAACGGCTTAAATACGTGACGTCAGGCGGCTGACGGCTCTGGGATCTTGGACTATAGGTATATAACATTTCAACCAACTTCTTTGCATTTCAAGCATTCAAGCTTATGGTACGATTATCTCAAAAATAAAGTTAACAGCCCTGCAAAGATGACATTTGGTACTAATTGTCAATGTCAAAAAAGTTATAAGTTATAACCTTAAAAACCTCAATAACATTATTACATTGTAAACATTAAAAATGTAAGAAAAAATGAATCAACATCGTGATTCTGATAAAGTAGACGACTTGTTTATGAAATCGTTTAAATACTACAAGTGTAATAAGCCCAAACCTTCTTTAGATAATGTTGTGTCGACGGAAAATCCCAATGTAAAGGTAAACTTAGATCTACTTCATAGGTACCTAGCTAGTAGTTACACGATGATGCAAACGATTTATAGTTTTGTTTGGCACCTCTTCGTCTAATTAGGATTATAGTAAATAAACGATTTCCATAGAATTTTGATTTAAAAAATAACATTGTAGGTTATTTATTCCAAAGATGTACATTTCCAGAAATTCACGTTGTAGACGTGAAAAAATACTATGCAGCACTATGTGCTGTAACACCCTTTGAATTGCGCCGGAAAAAGTAGTACATTTTTTTATTATTCTTTAGTATCTTTCTATTGATTGCTGGTCACACCCTATTTCAATACATATTCTGTTTTGTATGGCCACTGTTAAAAATAGTTTAGCAGTTTAATTTTTCAGTAACAAATATCTTTAAAAAAAGTATTTATTGGTTTTTTGGTTTACATGTTTGTTCCAATCACTTCTCATTATTTTAAATCAGTAATTACTATTTTAAGTCTTCTGCACTATAAGTATAATACATATATTGATTTATCAACTAGATGTTAAAAGTAAAGCATTACATTCTATGTAGCCTTAAATGTTATATTAATTTCAGATATCAAGCTCCCTACCAGTTGACTTGAAACAAGATAGCAGAACTGAAGTTTTAGGATTAAGAAATTGTTCAGAATGGGAGCTTTTTTTCATTCTGCGATCATCCTGGTTTGTTTCTAATAAAGAACCCATTCACTCCTCTTGGGCAAAGATATTGGATAAGGAAGTGTCTTGAAGAATATCCCAGAAAGCCCAATAAATTGAATATAGACATTGACATAGAAAGCAAAGACTGGTGGGCTGAATGTTACGAGACAGGGAAATGCAACTGGCAATTGCAAAAGAAACTGCGGTGGACTACACTAGGGTACCACCACAACTGGGACACAAAAGTATAAAGTTAATATTGATTTTTGTATTGTCCTTTCACCACTGCTTTTTACATTTTAATATCATAATATTTCTGAATCTAATACTCACTGAATTCTTTGAACAAATCATGACATTGCTGCCTTTCAGACCTTGTGCTCGCTGTTCTGAAAAATACCCATGATTTTTTTGCTTAATTCTTGCTCAAATACATCACTAATCATTAGACTAAAATATGGCCAACTTGGATTTCCAATATATTTTTTTTTAGATAAGACTATTGGATTAGTTTAAGGCTTTTGCCAAGCTGGCTGGTATATCGTAATGACATATTATTATCTGATATCATGCTATTCTATAATGCCATTAATGTGGCCAAGCCTGCCTCTGCTGTATTAGTCTATTGAATCAGCCTTGGAAAAGTCTACTGTTTCCACACAAAACTGCTTGAATTGTCTTCTTATTCTCTTATTCTTGAATATCTTCAACTTTATAATATAATAGAGTAAGATCCCAGGGGCGCAGACGTCACGTATTTTCTGATGGATGAAATGTGGACGATTGAGTAGAGCTAGTAAGTACTAAGAACGCATGCTTAAAATAAGGCCCCAATACTCCCAGACACTTTTCCGTCGGCCGTTTTGAGAGACGATCTGCTTAGCATTCCATGGATTCACGATACGGGTGCCGGGTCCATCGTGTGGCAGAGAGAAAAAACTCGAGTAGATCCCGAGACTTATGACTCGGGCGCAGGTTTAAGGGGTCCCTTTGTGACGGACATCAACACTCACCTTCACTACTCGTTTTTCTCTCCCTGCCCAGCCAAATCTGATATGAGCCTACTAGTGCAGCTTTAGATACTCGTTCTAGTATAGAACTTACTGCACTTCTGGATAAGCCAAGGTCTTTCAGCAGGTTATAGAGAGATTTTGCTGGTATACCTCTCGCTCCCACTTTTACAGCATATAAACTAACTACATAGCTGTTTTTTGTTAATTTGTTTAGGAGGTCGTAATACTTATTTTGTTTCTAGATGGAAACTAATATACCTAAAGACCAGGCGATGAAACAAAATAAGTATTACGACCTCCTAAACGAATTAACAAAAAACGGCTATGTAGTTAGTTTATACGCTGTAAAAGTGGGAGCGAGAGGTATACTAGCAAAGTTTCCCACGGTAGGGACCGTGGGAAAATAATATACCTAAAGACCACGCGTAAGTTCCACAAGGACTATGTTATGTTAACAGACGGTTCAAAACTCCGAAAAGAATTTTTTAAAGATTTTGCCTATAACATACATGAAAATCAGTTATCAGAAAATAAGTGAAGCGAGTAATGTATCTTCTGGACCCCATATCTCAAAATTGGCCGTCTAAGCAAGTTAGCGGGTAAGCATGTGTTCTTAGTACATACTAACTCTACTCAATAGTCCACATTTCATCCATCAGAAAATACGTGACGTCTGGCAGCTCTGGGATCTTGGACTATAAGTATATGATGTTAGATTATAAACTGGCAGTATTTATAATTTTTCAACAACGTATACATAAAACAAGCATGCTTAATATTAAGTACTACGATGATCCAGTACCAGTGATCTTAATTTATTCATATCAATATTCCAGATCTACAGTGAAGAGAACAGGAATGATTTTCCCGAGGATTTAGCAGAGCTCTCTGATGTGATAGCCCAATACATGGGTCATGAGAAGTTCAAGGCTGAAGCGGCTATTGTCAACTACTACCATATGAACTCTACACTGTCTGCACACACAGACCATTCTGAAGTTAACCTGGATGCACCTTTGTTTTCTTTCAGGTATGCATTGTAAAGGCTTAAGAGAGTACTTGTACTCTCTTGGACTAAGCATTTTGGACCAATTATATAAGAGATACTAGTATATTATTATAAGAGAGATTAGGTACACAAAAGAGTTACATTATCTGAGAAATATTATATGGTTGGAACGGCAATGTTTCATAAAACATCTTATATCTCTGAGTAACAAGCACAGTGCAGGACTAGGTAATGTCTTCATGTTTCTATAGTGTATTCTATATGTATTCTATATAGTATGTGTAGTTACGGCTGGTCTAGTCGGGAGAACTGTGCCTGCCGATCCGGAGACTCTGGGTTCAAACCCCACTTGCACCACTGTCTTTTCGAAGTCATGTACGTAATGCCGCTAACTTAAAACGATGAAGGAAAACAGTGTGAGGAAACCGACATGTAGCTAGAATCTTTCGAAGTCATGTGTCAACCACCAACCCGCACTGGGCCAGCATGGTGGATTATGGCCTTAACTATCTCCTTGCGAGAGAAGACCAGTCCCAGCGGTGGGAATATTTAGTGGGCTGTTGATGTTGATGTTTCTATAGCTGCGAGTCACGGTGATGTTGCTTACCGCCAGGCACATGTTCTGCTTGTCTCGTCACTCCATACTATAAAAAAAAGCTTAACTAGAATCTGGGAGGAGGCCTATGTCAAAAGACAAACTGACTGAGGTGTAAATTATAGAGTAGAACAAAATAAATATATACTGTAAAAAATGTATTCAATACCCTAGAAATAAAGGCTATCTTTATCTAACTAGAATCTGAGTAAAAGTCTGTGTTCTCTGCATTAGCCCAAAGTTATGTAGGAAGAAGGAACCAATTGAGGTTAAATGCCATTGGTCCTTTTATTAAAAAAAAAATGTACACAGGTAAACAAAGCTCTGTTTAGTTTATGTATTGGCCTTTTTATGTAAATTCTGAAAACTCTTTATTAAAAGTCTTAGAACTGAGTACTTAAATAGGACATTTCTATAGGTGACCTTATGTCTCAGAGCAATCTCTTCCATATTACCATATATACTCAAAAGAAATGTTAAAAGAATACAACTGATAATTAATTCGCTCTGAATGGTATACATACAAATGGTAGTCCTAGCGAAATGCTAAAAAAATATAGTAACTAGCAGCGCCCTACGGTTTCATATGCGCAGTTCCCGAACCCGTTGTTTTCCCGAGATAAAAAATAGCCTATGTATTATTATCTATCTATGTATGTACCAAATTTCATCTAGATCCATTTAGTAGTTTTTGCGTGAAAAAGTAACAAATATTCATCTATCTGTCGCAGACGGATCGTGTAATCCGCTGTATTACATTACGGCTAGCCGTTTTGATAAACAGGGCCGTTTTGTAATGCGGTGGTTCAACGATTAGCCGGATTGGCATTGCGATACGTTCTTTAATACGGCGGCCAACGTTTAGCCGCATTGTAATACTACTTAAATTGTAGGGTGATCATACTTACAAAATAAACAATCTATGAATGAAAATTAATTCTATTAATCTGAAAAAGCTGACAGATTATCTCTTGCCATATTCCTTACTTTTTTTTTAAATCATACCTCTCAGATGAAACTTGAAGGCCCCTTAACTTGATATTGATGATAGTACACCTAAGAAATATGCTGCACTTAGACAAGGGTCTATCACTGAGATTTGACTCCGGGTGGGCTCCCGCCAGAAGCTCTGCAATCAGTCTTGAGTGTCGCTTCTTCATACTCGACCTACGCTCCACTACGGAGGTCGCCGGGTCGCTTCGCTCGCCAGCTCGCCACCTCCCCCCTTCGCTGCGCTCGGCCTCGCATGGCTCGCTCTACTTAGAACCTCCCTTGAGCTTCTGGCTCCCGCATTTTCTATACACTCTCTAGGGGTAGAAGGGATAAGACTAGGTGGAGTCGGGGTGCTTCGAGTGGGATCTGGATCCTTTGAACCTACCCGGTCCGATTTAGTCTTAACAAGGTTAATAATATTGTGTAGGATTCCGCCGAACACCAGAATCCACAGTCACCTTAGTAATTTAGCAACACATGTATAGAATGAAAAATTGAACCGGCCCTGTTTTTCAAAACGGCTAGCCGTAATATAATACGGCGAATTATACAATCCGGCTGCGACATATCTATCCATTCTAACAAACTTTTGCATTCATAATTTAGGAAGTAAGATATAAAATGAAATGTATGTTGGTACATTATTTATTATTTTAAATCTCTTAAATTGCAGTTTCGGTCAATCAGCAATATTCCTCCTCGGGGGCAAAGAAAAGTCCATAGAACCATCTGCGATACTGTTAAACAGCGGGGATGTCGTGATCATGTCAAAAGAAGCTAGACTTTGCTACCATGCAGTACCGAAAATTCTTCCAGCTAAATTTTCCCCATGGAACGAAGAACAACAAACAGTAGAAAATGCACCAGATTTCAAATACATATCAAATTCTCAAGAGATTATAGACAGAATGAATATAAATATTGAAGATGTAGAGTGGAGAAAATTTCAAAACTACATAGCCGAAGCTAGAATTAACATGAATGTGAGACAAGTATTAAATGAAACACAGAAACGCCTGACTGAATTAATTGTAATATAATATACACATGTTTCTATTTTTATGAAGTGGTTTCATTGAAATTTTATTCCTAAACTTAGTTTAATTCGGCTAGTTTCAGTGGATTGTTGGCATATGCTGTTCGTCTTGGCTGGTCTGTTATAACTGGAACAAGAAATTGATATAAGGAGAAAATATTGCCAAATGTTGCTGGTAGGTAACACATTTTTTATTACGACACCAAGCTAGATGGCTTACCGACCCCTCCCACCTCAACAATGCAGAAAGGGTCAGTAGCCGTGGCCAGGTCACCCACGGTGAAGCTGAGACTAAGTCGGGCCGCTCGTCTAGTCTTTGTCACCAAGCGTTTAAGTCGTCGACGATGTATGATGATGCGGACGTGCACGTTGCAACTGAGGTGTGACGCTTTCTCTGCACGCCGCGTCCTTGACGGGGTCTAGACGCGGAGAAGTCTGGCACCCACTAACTGGTGGTCACGGCGTAATACTCCAAACGTCTTCCCAAGTCAAGAGACGATTTTCTTAGCATTCCATGGATTCACCGTGCGGGTTCCGGGTCCATCGTGTGGCAGAGAGAGAAAACCCGAGTAGACCCCGAGACTTGTGACTCGGGCGTAGGTTTAAGGGGCCCCTTTCTGACGTACATCAACACTCACCTTCACTACTAGTTTTTTCTCCCTGCCCAGCCAAATCTGATATGAGCCTACTAGTGCAGCTTTAGATACTCGTTCTAGTATAGAACTTACTGCACTTCTGGATAAGCCAAGGTCTTTCAGCAGGTTATAGAGAGATTTTGCTAGTATACCTCTCGCTCCAACTTCTACAGCGTATAAACTAACTACATAGCCGTTTTTTGTTAATTCGTTTAGGAGGTCGTAATACTTATTTTGTTTCATCGCGTGGTCTTTAGGTATATTAGTTTCCCACGGTACGGTAAGTTCTACAAAGACTATGCGTTTCGTAGCTCTAGAAAAAAGGAAAATGTCCGGTCTAGATGACGAAACACCCACATCCTCTGGGATCCTGTAGTGCCTTTCATACGTGTCCATTAAAATAGTCCAATCAGGTGCTGTACCCAGGATTGAGTAAGGCTTGTGCCTGGAGTTTGAAGTTGAGCCTTCTTTTACAAAGTTAATTTGTCTTTTGTTTGTCGTCAATCCCTTTTGGGCTCTAACTGCTGAAAGGCTCATGGCTTCACGTATGATTTCAAGTACTCTGTCATGGCGCCGCGAGTAATGACCCCCATTAAGGAGCACCTTGCATCCCACCAATATGAGTCTTGCTGTACATATCGCCTCTCCACAAGTACCTATAGCAACATTTTTCAGAGGCTTTTAAGGTGGGGACCTTACCAAGTTACTCTGGTCAGGGAGGGTCATTTGGAATGCATTTAGATAAAATTTTAATAAGGCAGGAGACCAGTCATAGATCAAGGTGCGCCACTTTAGAGCTAATGGGATACAGAACTCACCTATGGTTAACCACTCATTAAATCATATGGGTCAATGCATTTTCTCCACGTAAAAGTATATTTTTTTAGGAAAGACTGCACTGCGCTCTGCCCCATGAAAAATAATATAATCTTTAGACTTTAGCATTACCTATGAAAACAGAATTAACCGTTGCCATTATTGCTAGTCTGTAGTCGTATCCGCTACTGGCCCACCACGGATTTGCGGCTACAACATTGCTTTTAGTACTGCTATTGCGCGATTCGAAGGAAGCAATGGTAATGTCCTAAGCAATTTTGTAAGGCGGTAAAGGTAGGTCAGCAGATAAGTTGGATCACGTTAGAGGTCGGAAACTTTAGTAGGTATACCATCTTCCGTACTTCTTTAGGGTTCCGTACTCAAAGGGTAAAAACGGGACCCTATTACTGAGACTTCGCTGGCCGTCTGTCCGTTCGTCTGTCACCACGCTGTATATCAAGAACGGTGATAGCTAGACTCTCTCTATGGTCGGTCCCTCATGTCTGAGGATCGTGGTCAGCATCGGGGCTATATCTAGAGCGGATGATCTTCCTCCACCGGTCCCGGTCCATCGCGTCTCTCACGACCGCGTAGAATTTGGAGGACGATGAGTCTTTCACTTGATCAGTCCATCTGGTTGATGAACGACCACGTGATCGTTTGCCTTCGGTGTTCCCAAGGACAATCAGTTTTCCAGACTCTTATCGCCTCTGCGTACTGTGTGACCGAAATAGGAAAAGATGGGTTGTTGGCATATGGTCGATAAACGGGTTTTTATTCTGGGCCGACTCAAGATAGACACATTGGTGCCGTCCAAGGTATTCGTAGTAGTCGCCTCCAGCACCACATCTCAACAGCAACTATCATTTGTCGTTCTCGGGCCAAAATCGTCCACGTTTCCACTCCATACAGGAAAATAGGAAATACCCGGGCTATAGATAGCTAGACAGTTGAAATTTTCACAAACGATGTATTTCTATTGCCGCTATAACAATAAATACGAAAAATATTATAAATGTATTATGTATAAATAAATAAGAGGGGCTTCCATATAACAAACTTCATTTTTTTACTGTTTTTTGCTCGATACTAATAACGGTAACAGGCAGACGCTTTAACTAAGTAGTTTTCGTTTCATGTTCTCTTTAAATATAATGAGGGGAGAAAAAAATATATATCCCATCCCTTAATTTTTTTTAAATTATTGTTGAATAAAAGAGGTTTTAGCCGTTTATTTGCTAATATTACGGAAGCTTTCGTGAGCGAGGCCCACTCGCACTTGGCCGGTTTTATTTTAAATATCTTTGGCGTTTGCTCTCAGACGGTAAGCAAGTCAAAAGCAGGGGCCTCTTACGGACTAACGCATTTGTTAGGATAGTCCGTACCTACTGTCCATAAGTCTGACGGACTAAGCTAATAAATCCATATATTATCATCCCACTATACGTCAGCGACGAACCTTGTTAAAGCGATCATGTGTGCGTACCTACGTGACTCGCAAAACTTACATACTTAAACTTATTTAAAGCACCAATTTAAAGCACCAATGACAAAAAGCATAAATACCTATTACAAGTAGGTATGCCTTAAGGATATATCATACCATAGATAGGTACATAATATATGTACCTACTCCCTTGCTGTTGGTACTTCACTCGCAGCATTTATTTAATATTATAATACCTAGATAATACTAGACCACTAGGCCAGTCAATAGGACGCCATATTTATAAATTACTGGACAGATTGGTTAAAAAAGTTGGCAGTCATAGGGACTGCCGATAGAAGTGAAAACGTATAATTTGATATTTGATAGTTTACTTTGGAAACTACGCGGGTGAAACCGGCGGGCGTGGCCATGTGCATGGTCGTCTAGAATGCTGACACATTTCTAGACGCATGCTGCTGACGCATTTCTATATAATCTATGGGAAATGCTGACGCGTTTCTAGATGGCCAATGGCTATGGTCCAGAGTTTACCCGAACATCGCGAGCATGACGCTAGAATTCAATTCACAGCCCACGAAAAAAATGTTTGTACCGCGTCAAAAGAAGTTTTCTCTCCAAAAACCTCACCAGCTGCTTCCGATTTCATAGTAAAAGCGTCCTCAGGTTTTTGGTGGTCGCAGGTCATTTGCCAGAAGCATTTAACGTAGCTTTCCCCATAGCATTCATAGTCACGGGGCTGCAGCGTTCCAAGACGTTTGTTTCCCGGTTTGAAGCAACCGTCGCACCCCAAATGACGGTAGTAGATCATACTGATAGTGGTTAATCACTGATGTTGAAAATATTAAAAATATACGTTACAATTTAATCATAATACAATAACTAAAATTTTTGGGTATCTATTTTGATTTGAAAGATTTAAAATGATTGATGATTGATGTCAATTGGACATCAAGTCAAGCATAAGTCAAGTAATTTTTGTATACAATGACTTTTTAATTTTAGTATGAAAACTAACGCGGTTATTACACAGTCATATTTGAGTCAACCGGTAACTCACGTGTGATATGGTCGATCGGATTTGATCGGATTCGGTGGGAGTCAGATTAAAAATTAAATAAATAAATATTGGTGGACAATTCACACACAACACCATCTGACCCCAAACTAAGCAAAGCTTGTGGTATGGCGGGCAGATAGCTGATATAATACATGTATAGTTTTAAATACATACTTATTATAAATAGAAACACCCAGACACAGTGCAAACATTTGAATTCATCACACAAATATTTGCACTGGGTGGGAATCGAACCCACGACCCTCGGCTTCGCAGGCAGAGTTACTACCCACTAAGCCACGAAGCCAGTCCTTTTAGCTTGTCTGAGCCTTTTAGTTGTTTACAATAAATATTTAGTGGAGGAACCTTTCTGCTCAGACCTCCAGATATTAAATATTCTTCGCTCTACATTACCTTAGTGTTTACTAGCAAGCAGTCGAAATCACTCAGCCGGCACAGTCTTTTTTTCTTTGACGAAACAACCTCAATTGGCGTGACACGTCTAATGAATCGATGAACGCCGGCTGCATGCACGAAAAAGTGTCCTGTTATGTCCCGTTACGCTCATTGTAGGCTTGCGCCGCATCTATCAATGTTTTGTTATGATGTTGTCACGTTAAACTATCATTCGTAAACCAACCGACTTTACAGGCAACCAGTTTTTTTCTAACGAAAATATTATTTTCTCTGACAAAACCACCTATTTCGATATAAAAATTAAACTCACAGTTCACTAATCCCAATAGAATCTAGTTAACTTTCGGGAGCGCGAGAAACTGTTTTTAAAAACTAAATTTAAAGTTAAATTAAAACTAAATACGTCTAGACGAGCCGAAGAGTTTATTCAGACTGCCTTTGCTTATTACAATTAGCCTTAAAGAAAACTTATAATCTAACCCAGACGCAACTATGCATTTCTGGGTGGCATGGCGTGATGTCGCCTGATCCTGCGTAGGCGCAAACGCTAGGTCAGCAACTTATGCAGGTTCTCGGGAACATAACGCCTTCCCCCTCAGACCCGAAGTTATTGGAAAAGGATTTTCCATATAACTTCGCTTCTACATTTTCCTTATCCTATTTATGTTATTATATGTACTATACTCTAACTTAATACTAATGTTGTCTCTACAATACGCAATTCCAATACTTGAAAAGGGTGAGTAGAGGCAACGAGCTTATATTTAATTTAAGTATGTAGTAAAATTGGATTTGCGTTCACATTTTCAGGGTCGTTTACATTAGAATTGATTTTACGTAATTTTCGAACAAGTGGTATAAACTTTTTCCAAATGAGGTACGCCAAGCATGACGACAACACTAAATAGAGAACACTTGTGGCTATGCCAAGGCTTTTCACTTCACTTAAATTTGGAACACTTTTCACACTCTTTTAAAAGGTAGTTGAGATGCTGCACTTCGTCTAGGTTGATATCTTGCAGGTCTATAGGTTCGGCTTCTTCTGTGGTATTATCTGGTAAGGCAGGTAAGTTTACAATAGGTAAATGGCTGTACGAATTTCCCAATTCACGGAAATGGTTCGCTCGTAAACGAAGAGCATCAATTATAACATCGCATGGTTTTTGGATTGTAATGAGGTATGTCCCTCTCAATGGCTCTTGGGTGACGTCATCGTCACATTTTTGGGTAAGTACTTTTGTATATTTGGAGAATATAATCCAGCTGTTATCTGAAATTCTCTGGACCTTTAAATCTTCTGTAGTAATTCGGTGTGCAACACATTTTGAGGGTGTTGTTGGTACTGCATCAATTGTTCAACGCAGGTTTCTCTGGAGTAGGGGGCAATGTCGTTCTCGGAGCACAAATATTCCTTGGCAGTTATCTCTTTGCATTTTTGGGCAGTTGGGCGATATCTTTTCTCATCCTGGAGTAAATAAGGATATTGGGGAATAATGGTGAAGGTATCGGTAGTAGAGTGGTTGAGCATGGGTAATGGGTACAATTTATAATATACATAGCATTCCTGTTCTACAAGTGGTACATCTATAATAAATCTTATGTTACTATCCTTAAGGTAAGTTTTGACAGAAAATGTTTCCTCTAAATTAATTAAATTCTGGTCATTTACTGGATACATGAGGTTGCCGTATGTACTTATATCTTTCAACAACTTTAGGATTTCTACAGAGTCTATTACAGTTTTATGTAGTACTGAAACCTTGCTGAGGGCTAAAGCCGTCTGTACATCGCTGAGTTTTGTCGAAATAGAGCGGAAGTTACTTATAAAAGATTGAATACATTTATAATGTGGAAAATTACAAAGTCATCATTATCTCTAGATTTTATAAATTGTTCTATTTTGTTAACTCTGTCGTTCAATATTTTTGTATTTTCGTTTACCATTTTAGACGAGTTTACTATGTGATCCAGCATTTCAGAAATAATAGTAATTTTACTAGAAATGGCTTGCTCACGGGTTTTAGTGTCCGTTATCAGTTGTTCGAAATGGATGGCGTCGTCATTGTCTAGATTTCCTGTTATTACTTTAATTAAGGAACCTAGAGGGTCAATAAGGCCACGTTTTACCCGCTTAGTTGGCATTAGTTGCCCTAATTTCTCTACAGCCTCGTCGCGGATGTAGTTTATTTGGGACTGGAAGTCTTTTGAGTTACTGACAAGAGAAGAAGCATTTTAGAAGACGATATTTTGGCACAAAATTTAGAGTACTGTTGCGAATTGAACTGTAGATCGGATGCTATGCCTTTCAGATCTATGGTTTTATTATAGACCAGCTGTCGACCTGTACAAAAGCACGGCCTTGTTTAACTGGGAGGAGACCTGGGTTTTCATTTACTTCTTGAAGTTGTAGGCCCTGGCTCAGGAACCCTCGGGTTTGCATCACCCATATCACCACCGCCAGGAGGGGCGCGCCTGCGGAGGGCGTTTTATATTTTTAACTGGGACTTTAGTTTCTCTATCTCGGACTTTTATAGGTAGTACATTACGTTCCACCTCACCACATACTATTGCTTTTTGATATTTTGGCTTATCTTTAGATTGTCGTTTGTTAACCGCCTTTGCGTACAGAGTTTGACCCTCTTGGAACTGTGGTCCTATTTCGCCACCGCGTTTTTCTCTCACCGTTTCTTTCTTACTTTTCATTTTTGCCGCAATGTGTTTATACAATTCTTGAGTTCGTTTTCGGTGGTCCTTTAATAGCTGTTGTTTGTATGCTTTATCGAATTCCACGTCAAATGTAGAGTTAAGCTCTGTGTGTCCGAATACTATTTCAAAAGGGGTTAAATCTGTAGCACTGTGTATAGTATTGTTGTATGCCATTATTGCATAGGTCATCCTATTTGTCGCGTCTGTATATTTCACTTCATATTTGGCTATTCTGTAGATTTCTATTATAGTAGTGAAAACGTTCTACAATGCCAACGGAGTTTGGATTATTTGGTGTTGTTATGTGTAGTTTTATTTTGTATAAATCTGTAAGTTCTCTGAGAAGTTCGTTATTAAACTCAGAACCCGGGTCACAACTTACTCTGCGTGGGATGCCATAAAACTGAAATATTTAATAAGGGCTCTCACTACCTCTGGTGTAGATCGAGATGGTATTTCCAATGCTTGGCCTAATTTACTAAATGCGTCGACTATGGTTAAATAGTGTTTTGATTCTATTGAAAAGACGTCCATAAATACTTCCTGAAAGGGCGCGTCTTGAGTGTCTGTTAGTTGGAGTACTGGTTTAATTGGTTTCCTGTCATATTTGGTTGTCCTACATTTGTCGCAAGCATTGATAACGGCGGAGACCGTGTCAAGCATATCTGGCCAGTAATAATTTCGCTTAATTCTTTTCACAGTTTCGGTGATTCCACGGTGGCAAGTCTTGCCTTCGTGTAATTTTTGTATAATCAGTTTTGTTCTGCTTCATCTTCAATGTTGATTACTCGCTCAGTACATTCGTAGAAATTAATTGAGCCTTGCTTGAAAAGGGTAATTACTACGTTACTGAATTCCCGACGGTGTTGTGTTGTTTCAAAATAAATGAAGTATTTTATTTTGGTCTAATATATTTCTTTAGAAATTCGCATATTAGATCTGGTTTGCCGTGAGGAAGGAAAACTTCTAATATTTTCTGATGCTTGGTGGAGATGTCAGTTACTTGGAGGTCGTTAGTAAATTTATGGAACACAAGTATTTGGTTTGGTTTTGTATCTACGGCTTCTTCTAGAATTGGTATGCCTAGTGACTCTAAATCTTTACCGGAATGTATAGTTTCTGTCGCGCTTGAGCTTGTGTCTGAAGGTACTAATAAGTCAGGCTCCTTTCTCAAGATTTGGTCTATGGTGTCGGTGTCTGAAATTGTAACAGGGCTGTCGGTTGCTGTTCTCTCAGAGTCTGATATTGATATGGTATCTGAGTGATCTTGTTCTTCGGGGTTTACAATCATTGATCTGTTGTCGTTGTCCTCGGAGGTAGTTAGTGCATTCAACCTAAGTCGGGAGAGGGCATCCGCGTTAGCATTAAGTTGGCCATTTTGTGCTTTATGTTGAAATCGTACTCTTGAAGGCGAAGTCGCCATCGTGTCAGTTTGCTCCCTGGCTCTTTAAGTTGGTACAACCAAAGTAGAGGTTTGTGATCGGTAACAATGTCAAATTTTCTACCGTAGAGGTACGGTCGGAAGTGTTTAGTGGCCCATATTATAGCCAGTAATTCTCTCTCTATGGCACTGTATCTCTTTTCTGTTTCGCTTAGGGTTCTGCTGGCGTAAGCGATTGGTAAGTCAGATCCTATAGTCCCTTGAGAAAGTACTGCTCCTAAAGCTACCTCAGAAGCATCGGTGGTTAATATAAATGGTTTACTCATGTCCGGATACTGTAATATAGGTGCATTAACTAACAACTCTTTACACTTCTGGAAGGCTTCTATATATTTTTCTGTCTTCTCTACGGTTTTGCCTTTTCTTAAACAAGCGGTTAGCGGTTGAGTAATTCTTGAAAATCTTTTATGAATCTTCTATAGTATCCTATGAAGCCTAAGAATCTTTTAATTTCGGTCTGTGTTTCAGGGATCGGATAGTCTAACACTACTTGTATCTTGTCGTTGTTTGGTCTGAGTCCGTCTTTCGTCAGCGTGTGTCCTAAATATTGGACTTCCTTGCAAAGAAATTCCGATTTGTCTAATTGGACCTTGAGGTTGGTAAGTCTCAGTCTGTCGAAGACGGCGCGTAATTTCTCTAGGTGTTCACGGAGCCCGTTGGAGTAGATGAGTATATCGTCAAGGTACACAAGGCAATGGATACCCTGTAAGCCTCTTAATACATTGTTCATTGCTCGCTGAAAAGTTGCCGGAGCTGTCTTGAGACCAAATGGCATTCGGAGGAATTCGTAATGCCCGTTTTGTGTGAGAAGGCAGTTTTCTGTCTATCTTCTTCTGCTATTTCTATTTGGTGGTACCCAGACGCGAGGTCTAGCGTCGTGAAATAGTTGCTTTTACCTAGTTTGTCAAAAAGGTCGCAAATATTGGGGAGTGGGAATCGGTCGTCAGTTGTGATTTCATTTAGTCGCCTATAGTCTATTACCATGCGATATTTCACCTGGCCAGAGGCATCCGACTTCTTCGGGACTAAATGCACTGGGGCACTCCATGGTGAATGTGACTCCTGTATCACATTATCTTTGAGCAGCTTTTCAACTTGGTTCCTAATTTCTTCCGCTTGGGCCGGGGCTTGTCTATATGGCTTGATATAAATAGGATTGTCGTTAGTCGTCCTTATGTGGTGTTTGACCTGGTTGGTGAAAGTTAAGGGTAATTCTTCACTATAGAGTATGTCCTTATATTCAGTGCACAGTTCTAGTATAGCGTTTTGTTCTTCTGGTGGTAAGTGATTAAGTCGTAATTTTGTCAAATTTTGGGTGAGTATTTGGTCAACTTCTATGTCTGTTAAGTCTGCCGTGTTAATTTCACATATGTAATTTTCATCTGTGAGTTTTTGGACTTTAAAAGGTTTCGTTATTTTTAAAGTTATGTCGGCGTCAGAAGTATTTTGTATAACGGTGGTCGCATAATAATTTTCACATTTCACTAGGGCTGTAGGCATTCGGATTTTGAGTCGAATTCCAAAAATTTAGGATAGCGTCCCTTTTTCGAGATCTACAGGCAGCTCTACACGAGTTTCAGTGCGTGCTTTGAGGTTAAATAAGTATTCCTGGTCGTTCCAAATCGGGATATTGGCATGTTGTGTTTTTAAAGTTTTGTCGTTCAGGTCTATTTTAGCATTTAGCTTCACTAACAAATCCCAGCCAATAACTCCGTCATACTTGGGGTCAACGTCATAGATGAAGAGTTTGTGATACATGTCCTGGCTGAAGGCCTTAAAGAGTGGTATGTCCGCTACCTCTGTATGAGAGCTAGACGCGTGCGTGCTTGTTACTTGAAACGGTTCGTATCTTTTGTACTGGGCGTAGTACATATCCGCTTTTGTTGGGCTGATAAAACACCTGCTACTGCCGGAGTCTAACATGAATTTGCCATCTATTTCCGTGATTTT
The DNA here is from genome assembly GCA_017562165.1 of Ectropis grisescens. Classification (NCBI taxonomy): domain Eukaryota; kingdom Metazoa; phylum Arthropoda; class Insecta; order Lepidoptera; family Geometridae; genus Ectropis; species Ectropis grisescens. Next base: position 13,980,061 of record CM029784.1, read on the forward strand.
TATATAGGGTAGTTTGAGGGCGGCATCATAATTTAGTTCGATTACCTCGGAAATCTCTGGGTCACTTCTACACGAAAATTTTCCAAATTTGTTTCTTCCCTTATATTATCATATTCCTGCACTGGTTCTTGCGCTTCCATAACAGGTTGTGGACACTCCCGGGTTGGGTCTGCGTAATAATAATTCTGCTCTTCCTGGTAGTTGTTGTCGCTGTATTCGTACTCGTTCGGGTCGTCTGTTGTTCCACATTCCTCGGTGACTATTTCGTTTATGGGTAGTCTTGGCACTGGTTGTGCGGCAGTCCTCATCGTCACATCGCTAGAAAACGGTTGAGGATGACGATAGCCTTGAGGCTGCGGCGCTCTGTAACCGAATTGTCCCGGCTGTGGTCTAAATCCGAACTGATTTTGTACTGGAGGTCTGTAGCCCATCTGTTGTTGGGCAGGATGCTTATAGCCAAATTGCTGCTGAACTGCTGGCTTATAGCCAAATTGACCGGGCTGTGGTCTAAAACCTAGGGGTTGTTGGGTCGGAGGCCTATACCCAAACTGCTGTTGTGGTGTAGGTGGTTTGTACCCGGATTGATTTTGTGGCACTAATGGCCTAGCTAGCATGGGTTGTATAGCATTCGGTCTGACTCCAAAATACGGGGTCGGAAGTTATTATTTGGGGGTTGCATTATTGCCTGAAAGGTTTGAGGCTTCGGATCCAGCATGGGTGGTTTGGGTGCCTGGTTGTGAAGCAACCTGGACCTCATTAGATACTGCTCGTGAAAATTAACTTCATCCATCACAGTTTTTAGGGCCTCTTCTAAACTGGTAGGGCTCTTTAGTCTTACTATTCTTACTAGGTGTTCCGGCAAATTATATAGGAAAACATTGAGAGCTGTATTATTATGGATGATGGCCTTTGCGTGTTTAACTTCGTTGGAATTAGTGACATTAGTGTTAATTTTGGAAATCAAAATGGCTCTTACATCCTGAATGCGGCTACAAAAATCAAGGTATGACTCATTAGATTTAATTTTTAATGACTCCAACTCTATGGCTACACACTCTTCGCTTCTATGATCTCCGAAATGCTGAATTAGTAGTGTTTTGAAATCGTCATAACTTTCAAAATCACCCCTTTCGCTGATAAGGGCGGCGGCTCTACCTATGACTCTACTAGTTATTGACTGCATTATATATTCGTTGCGTTGAGCAACGCCTTGAAATTGTTCTGATTACATACTCGCATTTTCTGAGAAATAATGCGAGCATTTTAGTGTCCCCGTTGAATTCAGGGATGAGCTTAAGCATGTCGCGCAATAAGGGCGGTGCTATTTCGTTAAGCTCAGTCATTTTGCTGTTAAATAGTTTCTAGTTATACTACTTATATACTTACTCACTTAATTACTAGTGCAATTATAGTCACCGTTTAAATTATGTTATAACCTAGCGTACTTTTGTGCATTCGTAATCACGAGTACGTATACCTATTATATTTAATTATCTAATTGTGCAGTTCTAGTCACAGTTTAAATCTAAAATATAAAATAATTGTGCAGTTTTAGTCACAGTTTAACCTATGTAGAGGACCTGTGCAGTTTTAGTCACCTGGTTCTACAACTTAAACTAAACAGTATTTCATGGATAGGATGGAGGAAACGAAGGATTTTACTCCAGTGAGTACTCTGTTCGCTATAACTTACTTGCCCATCTCCGTCCGGCTCCGGTTAACAAATTTCTTTGGTTCGAGGATTACCACTGCGGCCTTCTTCCGATTTTAGGGAAAACCGCTGTCACTGCCAATCACGAAGGTACTAACACTTTTCAAGCACTAGTCACGGATTTTACGTGGTCGCGATAGCAGCGGCTGGTAATCCTACCGGCTGCGCCAGTTAACTTTCGGGAGCGCGAGAAACTGTTTTTAAAAACTAAATTTAAAGTTAAATTAAAACTAAATACGTCTAGACGAGCCGAAGAGTTTATTCAGACTGCCTTTGCTTATTACAATTAGCCTTAAAGAAAACTTATAATCTAACCCAGACGCAACTATGCATTTCTGGGTGGCATGGCGTGATGTCGCCTGATCCTGCGTAGGCGCAAACGCTAGGTCAGCAACTTATGCAGGTTCTCGGGAACATAACGATCTAATATATTATAAATGTTTGAATATTTGTGTTTATATTACAAACACCGTTCCACCAATTTTGATAAAATTTGATTTCACGGAATATTGATAATAATCAGCATGTTCAGTAAGTACATAAAAGTTATCAAATTTTGTTCTACAGTTTAAAAAAAAATCTATCCAAAATAAAAAAGTTTATTTGCGTCTAAAAACATCGAACTCTTCATAACAAAGCGCGCGCACGCACTCGATAAATGAAGTGCCGACGCGAATAGAGCTGAACAGTGCTAGGTAGATATACAACAAAACATTAAAATTGGTTGTCTGTAAAGCCAGTTGGTTTACGGACGATAGTTTGACGTGACAACGTCATAACCAAACATTGATAGATGCGGCGCAAGCGTAACGTGACATAACGGAACACTTTTTCGTGGATGCAGCCGGCGTTAATCGATTTACGAGTATTAGACGTTGTCACGCCATAAAAAGTTTTTGAGATAGGTATGCATTGATTGAGTTTTAACAAAAGTTAGAACAAGAGTTGTTTATTTAAATACACAGAACTTCCCCTTAAATGGATGCAGGCTGATTACCGACAACCCTGTAGGTATATACCTACCCTTTTGAACAAAATAGTAATTATTATAAAAATCTTAGTTCTAAATGAAAAATCATAACTCAAAAATATACCTATATCTCTTCTATGTATAAAAACGTTATGTCGGTTTGTGTACGCTTTAAAAACTCAAAAAGCTCTGCACCGATCGCACTGAAATTTTAGAATGAAATATAATCCGCATCAAGGATTATTTTCATCTATTTTTTGCATCACAATGTGCCACAGCGAAGCGTGGCAGGGTACGGCTAGTATAGTATTAAGCACTATCTCCTAAATTTTTTTTTTAAATATGGAGTTACGAGACGAGCAGGACATGTGCCTACCACATACACACACAGTGACGAGAGCTATTGGAACATCATCATCAACAGCCCACTAAATGTTCACACTGCTGGAACTTCGGGCCTTCTCTCGCAAGGAGAGAGTTAAGGCCATATTCCACCACGCTGGTCCAGTGCGGGTTGGTGGATGACACATGACTTCGAAAGATTCTAGGTACATGTCGGTTTCCTGGCGAAATTTTCCTTTACCGTTTTAAGTTAGCGGTATTACGCATATGACTTCGAAAATACAATGGTTGCGTGTTGCGCTTAACATCAGGCGAGATGGCGATCAAGTGTAAGCCTATCAAATTTTAAAATTTAAAAGTCAATATAAAAATCCTTAGTGACTCCTTTTTTACCAGCGGCTCACTTATTCACGCCGTGAGTTCCAATATGTCCGTCCTTGTAATATAGGCGGGAGGGTATTCGTGCTATCTTCAATAGGACATTCAGCCTTTTCACAGGCTTCGTAGGACATGACGATAAAACCGATCGAATTCGTCGCCGCTGTATTCAGACAATGATTTGGCGGGAATGGGAAATAAAATCCAGGGCTTACGGGTTTTATCGCCTAGAGAATTTTTTTTGTGTGATGGACGGTTTCTAGACTGATAGCCTAAAGTGGACAACCAAATTGATTCTAATGAAGCTTCCTACATAATTTGCAGTATTAATTAGTAGTAACATTTAATATGATACCTCTATGTTACGACAAGGTGATGTTTTAAACTTTTTTTTATGTTTTCTAAAGTTTAAAAACTGATAGTCAACAGATAGCTATTTTTTATAAGTAGTATAGTATAATATACTATAATATACGTAAATGTAAGACTTGACTTGTGCCACTTGTCCTCAATCTTTAGTTCTTTGAGTTCGTTTGAAGTCGAAAATTTGCTTAGCGATTTAATTTTGCAGAAAAGTTTGACAGGGTTTTGGGTTACGTAAGCCAATAGTAGGTAAATGTTTGAAGGTGTTTAGTTTTTTGATAATAATGTTTGTTATACCTTGCAGCTCCAATCTATAAACCTATGACTCATATCCGGGCTCAGATTGTCATTCATCAGCGTTTGATAAGTGATAAGGTGATTATTTTGTGATTATTTTTGTCGACGTACCTATCAACTTTTAATTTAGTTTTGAGAAGCTGGTTTAGACATGATGTTTTCCGTCCTGATTTGTATTTCCCCTGTTCTGCCCTGAAATGTCATCTCATCTGCAGCCTGCAGACGTCCACTGCTGGACATAGGCCTCCCCCAATGATTTCCACAATGACCGATCTTGTGCCGCCTCCATCCACCGACTTCCCGCGACCGAGGCAATATCATCGGTCCATCGTGTGGGGGGCCGTCCTACACTGCGTCTGCCGGTTCGTGGTCGCCATTCGAGAACCTTTACTCCCCAGCGGTTATCGGTTCTGCGAGCTATATGGCCTGCCCATTGCCACTTCAACTTGCTAATTTTAAGAGCTATGTCGGTGACCTTTGTTCTTCTGCGGATTTCCTCGTTTCGGATTTTGTCACGCAGTGAAATTCCGAGCATAGCTCTCTCCATTGCCCGTTGCGCAACTTTGAGCTTGCATATCATGCCAATAGTTAGCGACCACGTCTCAGTACCATATGTCATCACTGGCAACACACACTGATTATAGACTTTCGTCTTGAGGGTTTGTGGTATTTCTGACGAGAAGATGTGACGCAATTTCCCAAACGCTGCCCATCCGAGTTGGATTCGTCGGCTGACCTCCTTGTCAAAGTTTGACCTGCCTAATTGGATCATCTGACCCAAATACACATAATGGTCGACAACTTCGATACTGTCGTTTCCAACATGAACCGGTACGGGTGCAACATGGGCATTTGACATGATTTTTGTCTTACCCATGTTCATTTTTAGCCCTACCTGTTAGGAGACAGCATTGAGGTCTCTGAGCATTGAGCCAAGGTCATCTAGCGATTCAGCCATAATTACTATATCGTCGGCAAATCGAAGGTGAGTGATGTATTTGCCATTAATGTTGATACCATATCCGTTCCAGTTTAAAAGCTTAAAGATATCCTCCAATGCAGAGATGAACAGTTTCGGAGAGATAACGTCTCCCTGTCTCACCCCTTTTTGCATTTGGATTGGATTTGTGCTTTGGTCCTGAAGACGGATAGACATGGTGGCTTTGTTGTATAAACACTTCAACACTTCGATATACCTATAGTCGATTTGGCACCGCTGTAACGACCGTAACACTGCCCAGCAGGTCTACTACGAAGTCCGATAAACGATATATCGGCCGAAGTTATGGACGTTTTGTACCACGAAAAACAATTGGTCGGTTGATGACACAAAAACTGTTAAATCAGCGTCGGTCGGTATGAACGAAACGCCCGATCAGATCAACCGACCGATTGTGTTTCGTGGTATAAATCGTCCATAACTTTGGCCGATATATCGATTATCGGACTTTGTAGTAGACCTGCAGGTCTCGACTGAATCGAAGGCTTTCTCGTAGTCCACAAACGCTAGACAGAGCGGCCGATTATACTCCTCCGTCTTCTGTATAATCTGCCGAAGCGTGTGGATGTGGTCTACGGTACTAAACCCTTTCCGGAACCCGGCTTGTTCGGGAGGTTGAAAGTCGTCAAGCCTACGAGCGAGACGATTTGTTACTACTCTCGAAAACAGCTTATAGACGTGGCTCAGCAGCGCAATGGGCCTGTAGTTCTTCAGGAGGGTATTGTCACCGTTCTTAAAGAACAGCACCACCACACTTTTTGCTCCACGCCTCTGGCGTTGTACTCTTAAGATGACGGAATTAAATAACTTCTGAAGGACTTTAAGTACCGGTGTTCCACCCGCTTTCAGAAGTTCTGTCGTGATTCCGTCTTCCCCGGTGCCTTGTTGTTCTTAAGTTGTTTGAGAGCCGCACGTATCTCGTACAGGCTTACGTCCGGAATGTCTTCTGTGTAGTGTCGGGTTAGACGGGCTCTAGCATCTCTAATGCTAGGAGTAGGGCTCTGCGACGAGGTGTACAGCTCTCCATAGAACTTCTCGAGCTCTCTCAAAATCTCTGGCTTAGATAAGACAATTCCGGCACTTTCAGTTTTCAGCTTTGTCAACTGGCTTTGTCCAATCGACAGATCTCTTGCGAATACTTTGGAGCCCTTATTTTTTTGTATCGCATTTTTAATACAGTTTGTTTTAAAACTACGCAAATCGTATCGAATCGATTTGGAGATCTGTCTATTAAGCGAGCCGTATTTTGACATGTCCACTGAAGATTGCAGTCTCATGTCATTCCGTTCTGCCATGAGTTTGAGAGTATGCTCAGATAATTTCTGAGTTCTATCTTTGCGGCGTGTCTTCAGAAATTTAGACCCAACCGCATGAATAGTTTCCACCAGCCCATTATTCAGCTCATCCACTGTTTCGCATTCGGACAGGCGTTCAAAGCGATTTCGGAGTTCTATGTAGAGAGAGCCCTGAAATGTATTTAATCATAATGTTCTAATTGTTGCTTGTCAAACATACTTCATTGTTGCTGCTTATTTTTCTTCGGGTGCCTCTCTAACTAGCAATGGTTGGCAGTTGGCTCAATGTACCTACTTAAAACGGTCTCTCGCAGGCGAGGCATTGAGTTACCTGAGAATTTTGGATAAATTCAATTCAATTCCACGCCTGGGGCGTGAACGAAAGTGTTTTCACAACTTTAGTTATAGGTACATATTTACTTATTTAAAAACGAGCGTATTAAACTATGCCTTGTAAACTTTGTTAAGCTAGTTAGTAGGCTGCTATTTTCACCAGCCATTCATTCGATCGTCAGTATGAGTCGACAGTATCGCAGCCCTTTCAATCCGAGGCGAACGGTGGCAAGCGGCTCTGATCCAACGATTCCTCCATAGCGGATATATGTTCAACCTGCGGCCCGTAGGCTGCATTTAGCTCCCTGGCTTTGTTTTGCTCATTCTGTGTTATAATAAATTCGCACGTTTGTATGTATAGTACGAATATGTGTCCGAATCTATACAAATTAAAAAAAAGTCAGTCAGTGTCAGTGTCAGTGATAGGAACTCCCTACAGAAGTGAAAATTTCTAACTCAGAATTTGATAGCTTACTTTGGAAACTAAGCGAGTGAGAGCAGAGGGCGTGGCCATTAGCATGATCTAGGAATGCTGATGCATTTCTAGATCATGCTCATGGTATAGTATACCATACATGGTATTATGGTGATGGTAAACTCATCATTACCAAACCTGATGCTAGAATTCAATTCACACCCCATGAAAAATCTGTTCGTGGTGCGCCAACATAAGTATTCACTTCAAAAAGTGTGGTGTTATGGGACACCAGATGTGAACGAAGTTTGTTCGGATAATAACACAATTTGTAGAAAAAAAATACTTACTTTTATTGTTTATGGTACAATCATGTGAAAAATAAAGCCGGCAACACTGATCACGGGCAGTATTTATGCGTCAATTCCGTTATAAACTTTTCTTACGGTTTCAGTCTCACATTTGTTTCAGTTTGCTCGTGCACAAAATCCCCGTTTCCTCCAAGACTGCGTAAGGAACTTCGTTCTAGAAACGGTAGGTATAGAAATATTTTGATCATTTTGCAATAGCTATGTGTATTAGCGGGACGAACAAAGTAGGTACATTCCTAAATGGATTTTTAAATAGTTCTACCCAGGCGCGGTCCCAGCCTCGAATTTTGGAAGGGGTCGCCAGTACGCAGCATCAGGTTTTGGGAGGGGCGGTCACAAGTAGAAATACAATAAATCAAGCAAAAATACTTTACTAGTAACGCCCCAAGATTTTACCCGCGTAGTTCCCGTTCTAGTTGTTTTCCCGCGTTAAAAATAGTCTATGTAATATTAGATATTTTTTATTTTCTTAGATTTTTTGTTTAACGTATTCGATTTTGGGGGGGTCATGTCCCCTGTGACCCCCCCCTCGGACCGCACATGGTTCTACCATTACTATAGGTAAGGTATTTTATTTTAGTTGGTAATAAGATAAGATAAGATATTATTTATTATTACAAAATATACACAATTATCTATATCTATACTTATAATAAAACTGTAACGGGTCGAATTCTGTACATTGAAGATATTTTGAAAAAATTTTTTTTGGGGCACTCCATAGTCGATACTGATTGCGAAACTGCATTTTTTTTCTTTCATGTCTGTCTGTCTGTCTGTCTGTCTGTCTGTCTGTCTTTCTGTATAGGGATCACGCATCACGCCGAAACTACTGATTCAATTCAGCTGAAACTTGGCATGATTTTAGTTTATACTAAGGACATTGCTGTAGGCTACTTTTGATCCCCAAATTCTGATTGGTTTTCTTGCGGGAGGGTGTGAAAGTCAGAATGTGTATTTGGTTGTAACTCATGTTTGCGATGTTTAATTTCATTAATTATTTTTTTGGTAGAAAGAACACATTATTTATATTGTCCCGTCAAAATTTGAACAATATCGGTCTGTTGGTTCGAAAATTACATAAACATTAAATAATAACGACACGCGCGGCGCGTTCAGTACATACTAACTACTAAGTATTCTGTGTATCACAGACGATCCACAGAATATCTAGATTCTAGATTCTAGAAAGTGCCCACGTGATCGCGTCGCGTCGTTTTGGACGACAAAATAATTGTCAAAATATTTTTTTTGTGGAAAACAAAACATCATTCGGTTAGAATCGACTTCAAACAAGGAGGATGTTCTCAATCGGGTGCATGTTTTTTTATTTTACGCGATAACTCCGCTAATTGTTAGTTGATTTTGATAATTTCTTTTTGTTTGGTAGAAAATACTTCAGAGGTGATCTTAGATATCGAAAACAGGAGGTAGTTTTCAAATATCAACAAAAACTAGAATCAGCTTAGATTTTTTCTTAACTTTTATAGGTTTACACTTGACCGCCATCTCGCCTGATGTTAAACGACAATGCGGTCTACGATGGAGCGTGCTTACCTAGAAGTAACCGATTCACTCTCGATTTGAAGACACAAAGATTGTAATCATCGGGGAAAACCCACTCAGGCAACGTATTCCACAGCCTAGATGTTCTTATCACAAAATTAGAGTCAAATCTCTTCGTTCGTGTCTTTGGAACATCAACCATGAAACGATGTCGCTTTTTCGAGCTACGAGCATTCCGATAAAAAGGGCAAGGTGGTATCAGATCATGCAAATCAGTCGCACACTCTCCGAAGTGTATCCGATAAAAACCGATAGGCTAGGTAAGATTTATCTGTACGACATAGTAATACCTTCTTATAAAATTTTGTCGAATGACAGAATTAAATTACCTGTCATTGAAGTAGATTTTTGTATTTTGGAGAAAACATATCAGCATAATAAGTAGCAGCATAAACAGCCCATTAAATGTTCCCACTGTTGGGCGTCAGGGCCTTCTCTCGCAAGGAGAGAGACCAGTGTCGGTTGGTGGATAACATATGACTTAGAACTTAGATTATAGGTAGATTTCGGTTTCTTCACGGTGTTTTCCTTCACCGTTTTAATTACCGGCATTACGAACATGACTCTGAAAAGATAGTGGTGCGCGTGATTTTGAACCCTGGGTCTCCGGATCGACTGTCGCCGTTCTCCCGACTAGGTCAGCTGTAACTTACTAGACCAGCCGTAACTTATTAGAAAACGTATTATTTACATCCAAATACTGTTTAAAATTTAAAGGTAGTGTTCAACAAGCTTCGGTGACCGAAGCAGACCGTTGTTAGGGTTCCGTACACAAAGGGTAAAAACGGGACCCTATTACTGAGACTTCGCTATCCGTCCGTCCGTCCGTCCGTCTGTCACCAGGCTGTATCTCAAGAACGGTGATAGCTAGACAGTTGAAATTTTCGCAGATGATGTATTTCTATTGCCGATTTAATCATGGCGGAACGTATCAAGTGATCGGGTTGAAAATTGAAATAGAATTAGTTTACAGTCTGGAAGAACACATAGGCTAAACATTGCCTATGTATAAGTACTCTATGTATTACGTAACAAACATCCAAACAGTGACATTCATAATATTTACAGGACAACGTTGGAACGACTGAACATATTTGGATGGGATTCGAAACACACGTAGTTTGAACTCAGAAATAACAAATCGGTTACTTATAGGTTACTGTCACATAGGAAAGACTAAGCAAATTTGGTAGAAAATTGAAACAGAAATAACTCATAGTCTGAAATACCACATTTATGTATTTATTACCTATCAACCTGAAAAGAAGCATGGGCCCTAAGGAAACAAATATTAACTATCACGTCAAAACGTCACAACGATATGGGTTGACATACGAAACACATATAGTTTAGAGTCTAAAATTTCACATGGGCTAATAAGTCTACATTTTCATTTAACTCCATATTAATTTAAGCAAACATTTTCGTCAGGAACTTGATGTGATGGTAAGGAAAAAGCCAAAAATAAAAAATATGTGCACCCGTTATGGCGTAGATAATATAGGTGATTTGCGTTCACAATCAAAATAACAAGCAACATAATATTCTCATTAGACGGCACTAGTGCCAGTTTAAATCTAAAAGCACTAAAGGCCATTTAAATCGATGTTTTGCTATTGTGGTATGTATTTTTTTCTTTCATCACTAGGTGGCGTTACTGGTATTCTAAATTGTACTAATAAGTTTTTGCTGCTAAAAGGATTATGATGCCAAATTTGGTATCTTTCGTTCTTGATTTTTTTCTGTGTTACCTACAATGAAATTCATACATTAACATTTCACTAGGACTTGGCTTAGATTTACGGGTTCAACTTGCTTGAATATCATTAAAACTCAAAATTTTAATTATTTTGATTCCACACAGGCTTCGTTCAAAATTTTACGCCGGCAAAGTTGCGGGTAACAGCTAGAAAACAGCTTGCGGATATAAAGAAATAGGTAAATAGGTATCAGATCATGCACATTAGCTTCAGACTTTTCATAATGTATCCTATAAAAATCCTACAAACTTAACACTTCCGGCTATGTTCGATACTACGAAACCTTACTAAGTATGTTTGATTTTGTTTAAAAAAAGAAAAATAAAGATGATAAAATTAAATAATTTTTGTGTGGAAAAAACAAATTCACTCAAACTCAAAGGTTTTTCAATGACTACTTATCCAAATATTTGACGTACGATAGTTCCAATTAATGTATAAGTCAGTAACATCTGCTTACGCGAACGAAGTAGCGGGTTCAGCTAGTCATTAAATATAATAATAAATGTTACATTTGTAACTCGTCAGTTTAAATACATTTTATAATATTTCTTTACAAGTTATAATTCAAATTTGCACTATGCTCAAAATAAATTAACAATTATTTAATTAAAATTACAAGCTGTATAGAGGCTTTTTATAAAAGTAATGAATTATCTATATATATACTTATATCTACATATAAATATGCTTTGTCAAGCCAGCATTTATTACAAAATAATAAAATGCTTATTACTAAATCAATCAATTTCAGTATATATGTTACTGTTTTTCATAAAATAACATTTTTTAATTAAGTAGGCAAGATTAGGATGAAGGCTTATAATCACCGTAATTACTGTTTAAATAGTCTTTAACTTTATATAATGTTTTGGACAGTAATAAGTCCTTAACATTAGAACAAAACGCATCATATGACGTACATTCCTTGACAGAGTTTGGCAATTTATTATACAATTGTTGGCCTATGACTGATGGATTTTTAGTTGAACTGTGCAACCTATGTTTCACACCTACCAAATTATTCTTATTGCGAAAATTAGATTTTGTATAATTTCCACGAGTCTGGTAGATGTGAATATTTCTGCGAACGTATTTAATTATCTCAAAATATACACTGCTGTAGATGTAAGAATTTGGAGACTCTTAAACAGGTCTCTGCACGACTCTCTATATCTGGCATTAACCAGAATTCTTACTGCTCGCTTCTGCATCTTTAATATGCGTTCGTTATCGGTAGAATTACCCCATAGTACAATGCCATATGACATAACTGAGTGAACATATGCAAAATAGACTTCCTTAAGATAGCATTTCGTCGCCATGGGTCGCAATTGTAGCAGTGCATAAATTCCTCGGGACATCTTTCCACAAGTTGCATCTATGTGGGTTTTCCAGGTGAGGGCCGAGTCTATTTCGAAACCAAGTAATTTCACCAAATTAGTACTTTTAAAGTTTCGGTGTCATGAAATGATGGAATAACAAATACTGGTTGTTTGGGAGACACTGAGTTGAAAATCATAACATTTGTTTTATCAGAATTTAGATTCAAGCCATTATTTGAAAACCAGATTTGAAGATGTTTCATACATAAGGTGACATTGTTTATCAATTCATCAAAATTTTCACCATATACTACAACAGTAGTGTCATCAGCGTATTGGATTAAATCGCCTTTCATTGGTATTTTAGCCATATCATTCAAGAATAAGACAAACATTGTGTTTCCCACTGACGAACCCTGTGGGACACCAATTTTTAAAGTTTGTGGATGGGATTTTAGTGTCTGTCCTTTAACTTTTATTTCCACTATTTGCTGACGATCAGTTAAGAAGGACAATATTAATTTCTCACTATGGCCCCTTATCCCGTACCTTCTAAGTTTTTCTACTAGCAATTGGTGATTTACCGAGTCGAATGCTTTTGACAAGTCTATAAATATAGCAGCCACTTTTTGTTTTTTATCAAGAGCAGTGATTACTTTGTCCACAAAGACATGTGCGGCTGTTGAAGTTGATTTTGCCTTTCTGTAAGCATATTGAGTCTCAGATAGAGATTTGTGATTCTCTAAATGTTTCATTAATTGGTTCGACATCAAGGACTCTATTAATTTTGAGATAGTAGGTACAATGGTAATGGGTCTATAGTTTTTCACATCTGTTTTTTCTCCTTTTCCTTTATAAAGTGGGCTTAGACGACATACTTTTAGCGTATCAGGATATTTGTCAGACTGCAAAATATTATTGACCAAGTACGTCAAATGATCAGACAGAGGTTGCATTATTTTATAAAGAAAATTACCCGAAATGTCATATATATCTTTCGTCTCAGATGAATGAATTTTATTTTTGGCTAAACTTAGTAAGTCTTTAGAATAAATATTTTTAAATTCAAAATCAGGCAATTCATTTACAGCTTCATTTAAGAAATTAATAGCTTTTTCCATGTTGGGAGGACATTTAATACTCAATTCATCACCAATAGAAATAAAATAATTATTGATGTAGTTAGGAATACTATCGTTTTTAACTCATTGTAATTTTGTCTCATTATTCATTAGTTCCCAGTTCCATTCCTTGATGTTTTTATTAGTATCCTCTTTTACTATTTTCCAAATCTCTCTCTTTGGATTTTTTGAACTAGATATTCTTTTTTCAACATATTCATTTTTACAACGCAATATCAATTCTTCTTTTAATTTCACTTTTTTACTTATTATATCCTTATTTATGATTTCCGGATATTGTCTCCTAAGTTCATATAAGTCATTAATATCTCTCTGCATGTTAGTAATTTCTTCAGATATCCATGGAACTGGTTGCGATTTTGTTTCACATTTGTTGTAGGAAAAAATAAATTAAAATTCCACCTTATTTTAGACACGAAATCGTCAAAAGTCTGTTCATTGTATGAGTTAAACAAGGTGTCCCAATCATATGATAGCATAGCATTACAAAAATTTTCAATTTTTTCAGGATGGAAAATACGTTTCTCAACGTTATCTTGTTTATTCATTTCTAGTTTTTCGAATTTAATGTGCACTAACTGTGCATCGTGATCAGTACGGTCCATTGCAGCTGCTATTCCTTTTATAGTAAAACGATTATTATCAATATTAGTGACCACACAGTCAACAGAAGTTCTAGAAGAGTTATCAATTCTTGTTGGAAAATTTACAATATTTTTGAAAGAATAAACCTCCAAAATATCCAATACCGATCTTTTGTTCGGAGAGGTTTTCAAAAAGTCGATATTCCAATCTCCTGCCATAAGAACATCGTCATACGATCTCTCATGAATTAACCTAAACAATTTATCCATTACGTCTTCAAAAACAGCAAAATTACCTTTGCCCGTCCTGTATATACCAATAACAATTAGCTTTTTACCTTTTTTATTAATTGTGACTTCAACAGCAGTCAATTCACAATGATTTTCAACAGCTAATTTACTTATTTCTATTATTGGGGTAGTTTTAAGTTTATTAGTTGCAAATATAGAAACACCGCCATGTATGTGCGATTTCCTGACGAAACAATTGACATGACGATAGCCATGCAATACAATACTGTCTACATTACTTTTATTCAACCATGTTTCGGACAAAATCAATATGTCAGGTTTATAGGTAGCAGTGAGACTATTCATTGACAATACTTTATTTTGTAAACTTCTACAGTTCTGATGCATGACTATTATCTCTGGAGAAGTTAAGTTACAACAATATCTGAAATATTACAGAGTACGCAAAACGCAAAACAGCGGGACTAAGTTGAAAGGGTTTCAACATCATTCTTCATTATGTTTAACTTTGACTGAGATATTATAATGTGTTATAGGATTACAACGCCTGTGAAATACTAGTGTAGGTGACTATATCTATGTATTTTTACCCGACTGAGCGACGCAAAGGAGTGGTAATGTGTTTATCAGTCTATATATTTATGAATCTATGTATTTATGTATGTATGTATGATTCTTTGAAGCACTACACAGACTAAACGGCTGGATTAATTAATTTGAATTAATACTATTGTAGATAATTAAATAGGTATATTCTAATAAAGGAACATAACAACTGAACAGCCAATATATACAAAATATTCTACAGCCTATCTAGTTGTTCAATGGATCCCGACTGTTCAGTTTTTATATTCCTTTACTAGAATGTACCTATTTAATTATCTGCAATAGTAGATATTAATTCAATAACATATTACAGACCACCAGAAATCTAAGTGCTTGTTTTATTCTTTTCAGTTTTATAGTATGTAAGTATGTAGTTTGGTTCACATTTTATGCAGTCGGGTTTTTTGAGTTTTTAAATTATGTTTATTTTATTTCTTACGTTAATATTTCTGTTTTTCGAGTACCTATATAAATATCTTTAGGCATGCCCTCAAACAACGTTATTGTTTACACTACACGCATCTGAGGCCGCTTACGTCTAAGTACAGCGTTAATTATATTATATTGTTAATCGTTTTCGAATGTCATTAAGGTGAATCCAAGTTTGCCTGCTTAGAGTACTTGGCAATACAATACGCAAATTGAGTTAGCAGTGCCGAAGTGCCGCGTACAAGGGATGCAATTTGTGAGCGTGTCTCTCCCGCGTCTGACGATTAGACTGACAAGGTGATAGCTCTACACTAGGGCTCAATGGAGCTTCAATTATAATGGAACTGGCAGCGCCTCACGAATTATCCGATGTCTTATGAGGATCGTTAAGTTTTTTGGGAAAATACAATATGTGATACTATTAGGGTAGCTCTCTTCCGTCAAATATGGTCAAAAAGAATGTTTGACACAAATACAATATAATAGGTATATGATTATAACAGTGTACTTTTTCGGGATTCTATCTTATTGTTAATTAGCCTTTTAAATTGCCTCGTTGGCTGTGTGTCGTCAGTAATTTAAGAAAAAAATTCTAAAGACGCCTATGTCATAGAATAGATGTAGTAGGTTCACAAGGCATAAATTTATCTAAATTAATTATAATTAATTAATATTTAAGTTTTAACGGTATTCTGTTTTGTATACCTGAATAAATAAATAAATAAATTAAAATTTTAAGTAAAACTAGCTTTTCCCGCTCGATGCATGGAAGATCCTTTAACTTTTATATAAATAGAATTGATTTTATGATCTTTAAGTTTGAATAGCCGCTGTAAATCACAATTAGCAGAATTATCTTCAAGCATGTTTATTTTTCTTCTGATCGGCACCTTGCCGTGACAATTCACTGCTACGATAGAGCGGGAGCGTGCTTGCCTAGAACAAACCAATTTACATACTTTCGATTTGCAGATACCAAGGTTGTAACCATTAGGGAAAATCGGCTCAGGTAACGCATTCTCGGCCTAGATGTTCTTTTTAATAAAGTGGAGTCAAATTCTTTGGAACGTTTTAACCTTCAAATAAGAAAGGATGTTACTTTATTGCTGTGTAAATATTACACCAGTGTAAATATTTGTGTGATGAATTTAAATGTTTGCACTTTGTCTGGGTGTTTCTATGTATTATAAGTATGTATTTACAACTATATAAGTATTATATCAGCTATCTGGCCGCCATATTACAAGCTTTGCTTAGTTTGGGGTCAGATGGTGTTGTGTGTGAAGTGACCAACAATATTTATATTTATTTATTCATTAAACTACGAGTAACCTAAAAAGAAAAAAAATAAGGAGAATTAATCGTTATGGGCTAGCACCATAAATAAATATGTAAACTTTTAGGCTAGCACAGAAGGTGCAGATTCCAACAACCTAAACTTACTATCTAACTAAATTCATGTTCATGCATAGAATATACATAAAAGCATACTTGAAACATACTCGAAGGATATCTGAAAGCAATCCATGTACTCATTATACTGACTTACCACTGTACTCTTTTACCTGCAGTTTTAAATTGCTATAGTGCTACAGTTTGCATTTCTATGATATATTGCATAGGATAAGTAATCGTAACGCTATGGCACATCGCACGGAATGCTTTAAAGTTCAAGAACGTCATGTCAGCTAAAAAACTTTTGGCTGTGATACTCTTATTCTTATGGGAAGCTTACAGGTACCTATTAATGCATCATAGCTATGTGTCACTGTAATTAAACCCAACTATACAGGTTTGTGTAATTGTGTACGTAATTACAATACGCTTTGTGCTGATGTGCAAATATTGACGCACTGTCTGGAGATGTGATTGCTTCAGCATAATTCTGGGTTTAATCGGTTTTCAATAATAGTGCGGTCGGCATACGTGTCTTTGGGCCACAAACAAGGTTTAGAATGTTTAAGCTAAACTGTTTGCTTAGGAATTTAAGTGGGTACTAAAATAGAGTGTCAATACGATTTGAGAGGCTACGTTTCGACCCAAGATAAATTATCTTTGGAAACTGGCCTTGTTGTTTATTATCTGTTCTTTTAGAGCGGTTGACACTGTACTTGACCAAAATGGTTGAGTTTATTCGGGTTGACGTATTTAAGACATTGTTCAGAGCATGTTCAGAGTGATAATGTAACAACACAGACTAAGTAGAGAGATACACTTGTAACAAGTTGGATATGAGATTGGGTTTGGTCATCTTCACTCTGGTGCATAGGAATTAAAAGTAGCGAGTTGTCTCAAGGAGCTGTAGTTGAGTAGGAGTTGTAGCTGGAGCTGCGTGTCCGATTACCAAACCAGGAACAATATTTAGGCAATGAATACGAATGTTTTATTTTTTAGGTGTTTCTATGCTTTACATGTCTGAGTTTTAAACTACTTACAAATGTGTTACATAATATGGCTTCAACCATAGTTTAAAAAATGTATAATACCTCAATTATTGGTGGACAATTCACACACAACACCATCTGACCCAAACTAAGCAAAGCTTGTACTGTGGCGGCCAGACACAGTGCAAACATTTGAATTCATCACACAAATATTTGCACTGGGTGGGAATCGAACCCACGTCCCTCGGCTTCGCAGGCAGAGTTACTATTACCCACTGAGCCACAAGGCCAGTTTGTTAGCTTTGTTTAGTTTAAGACTAGGTAAATACTACCAATATGAAAAAAGGTCTACACCTCACATCCTGTAATATATTCGTATTTTAACAAAAAAAAAAAAAAAAATAGAAGTAACTTATCACAGTAGTTTATAGTATTCAGAGTCCAAAGTATTGAGAATCACGTCCTATCAAATTGAAGACCGAAGACATTCGACTACATCAGTATTCTCCAATCTTCCTTCAACGGGTCCTAACATTGAAAGCGCCATACCGTTCACACATTACTCCTGAATGTAAAATGAGTCCCTGAACAATTTAGCGGGTATAACAAAAAGCGGGCTAGCGTCTCTTATTGACATTAAATGGCCGATATAAATTCCGTTGGCGGATTACGAAATTTATTGGCCTCAAAATTAAAGGAGACCGATTTCAATGGCGACGGCTGACAGCCTTCGTTTATGGGTGAACGGATAGGAAGAAAAAACAAGGCATTGCTAAAATGCTCATTGAAAAACTTATCGATTTAATGGACTCAGTTTTTGCGCTCTAGGAGAGGGCTTTTTCTTCGCTTGGTGTTTGATTTTGCTGGTTTCGAAGCGACGGTATTCGAGCGGTGGGGTCCAGAATTCTCTCTGGATAAACAATCGTCCAGATGAAACACCGTGCCCCCGCCAAGTCGATCAAATTGAAAAATATAGGATTCAATCGACTTCTATGTAAGATTCCTTTCGCAATAGTTCTTGGATGAAATATAATATTTTTCGTAGAGAACATATCAGGGCTTACCAAGACAGTGTCTCATTGCGCACATTTACATTTTAAATTGGAGAAATAGGTACGTTACTATGTAGAACTTCACCAAGAATCAAAAGTTCGGATCTTGAATTTTCACCTTTCAATTAATTCATTCAAGATACACAATGTACCTATAGTGTATAGGATAAGATATGATTAGGAGTAGGAGGTTCCTGATTCGTTTGATGTAAGTATATTAATAACAAGTGACAACATCTATTCTGTAGTGATTCTGTACGACTGGTGCCGTTATCTACATTTATATATCTGTGATATTAGATTCTGTTTACTTGTATATACGGTGACCAAAACCAATAAGCAAAGCACCTAGACCCTAAGAGCCTCGGACTCGCTGCGCAGTCGTAGCTGAGGTTTATTAAGCTCAAAGCCGTTAAACGTTGAAAAAGTCTATGTTTTTAATGAGAACTGATTGTTGTATCCCGCATTGACTTGCATGAAATGTTTTTGTCCCGATCGCCATAAGGCTGAATTGTGACCGGTCCTTAATAAGGTATAGGGTGGCGGGACGCTTGTCATTAATGGGCCCGTGAAAGAGTTGTGTACGCTTGGGAGGACTAATATGGTCGCTGCAGAAAAACTACGACATTGATCCCTGCCAGATACCCTTCAGCCGAGGAAATAAAATTAAATGAGCACTTCGCTCGTATTCGTTCAACTACCTGCGTCTTTTGGGTTCCTTCGGAATCCCGTAATAGAATCCACATTTTACAAATCCGAAAATTGACTCTGAAAGTTTCAAATCTCATTCCAAAGGCGCGAAAGTACCTACTCCACACAAGAGCGAATCGTCGAAGCGACACCAATAATAATAAAATATGTCAAATAAAAAAGTGAAAAAGACGATTTTTTAGTAACGCCTCACGATTTTACCCCCGTAGTTGCCGTTCCAGTTGTTTTCCCGCGGTAAAAGGTAGCATATGTACCTACTACTCGATATTTTTAAAACTTACAGAATTTTCAATTTAACGTAGGTAAGTATACGATTTTGAGGAGGGCTATCTGCACCTGATTACGAGCAAACACTCACGCGTAAAGTTCACTTCCCCAAGTAAGTTTGTGATTGTATAGACACACTTACATCATAAACTACAGTTTTAATCGCGTTCCAGGCAGTGCAAATACAGACTAGGTCCTTAGTGGCTTGGCCTGAACTAAGTCCTAACTTCTAGAACAATTGCAGGCGACCGCAATAAATAACAAACTCAGTATATGTAGGTATTTACTAAGTTCCTGTAGATGTACTGGTTCTCAATTACGTGATTTAGGTGATTCGTGAGCATAGGAATAGTTAATGAGTTGTAATTTATTTGTGTGTGTGTCTGTGTCTATATTTACTATGCATGTATATACTCATACTTACATTGGGATTGTGGGGGTACGTTTTATCGTTCAATAGTGTCTGCCCGCGATTGTCCCCGCGTATTATTTGAAAAAGACTAAAGAACTCTGCATTTTATTGTAAACGCATATGTATTCTTTCAAACTATAGTCTGTGTTCCGATGTCCCGATCCGTTCATACGTTACGACGTGATTAAGCAACAAACATCCAAATATTGAAATTTTATAAATTTTATAATTATTATAACTTGAATATTTCTAGTGTATAATCCAACCTATCCTTGAAGTGACACATGAAATTTTTATAACGAGAACGGGTACCTACTACGCGGTCAAAACCGCGGGTTGCTGCTAGTGATTGACAATAGTTATTTGTTATACAAGAGTGCAAAGTTGATTTTCAACCGCGTGCTCAATTTTGATGACCGAGAAAGCGAAGGATTCTAAAATTGAATCACGAGCGCAGCGAGTATTTAAAATTAGAATCCTGAGCGTAGCAAGGGAATCAAAAGAGCACAAGGTGAAAAATCTTTGCACTCGAGTGCAACACGTTACTTTTCATTCCACTTCAGAAAGGAAATGACTAAATGCAAATTTTTAAAACATGATATCGCGCTAAACAAATTAATAAAAAGTAAGTACACCAAGGAGGTTCCGAGCCTGAGTTTTTAACATATTAAAAAAAAATTATGATGCATTCGGCACCAAGGAGGTAGAAATAAATAGGTTGAATTATGTTTTGAATTCAAAACCTCAGTACACACGATGTTCTAAATTCAAATTTACTTTAACCTCTAGAGGGTAAAAACGACTTTTGCGCCCTGATATCGAGGAGCAAAAGTACTCTTTCCGAGCTGGTGGGATGAAAAGATAATTTCTAACTAATAAAAAAATTGTTATCGAGAGTCGCCCCGTGTGCCGCGACTCGGCGTACCTACAACGTTCCGAGCGCACAATAACGAGTTAATTAAGAAAGTTGAGAACACCACTCCGCGGGTACTCTGTCCGATCAATTCGACTTGCTGTTGCACTAAATTACTATTTTTAGAGAAGTTCCTTACAGCACGATTGGAGGAGAAAGGGATTTTATTGCGGCGACCGAACTGAAAAAAATGTAAGACTAAAGCCGTAAGAAAAATATGTAACGGAAGTGACGTGTAAAAACTTCCCATGACTAGTGCTGCCAAGTTCTTTTCTTGATGGTACGATTACCATAAATATTAAAATTAAGGGGTTTTACTTGCTTCTACCTCTATATTATCGAAAGGAACTTCATTCATTCCTTGTGTCTCATGACAGCACTACTTTTTGTGTCTTATTTTCACAAATTTAACTGTGAAATGAATGTGAAAAAACGTTTTTTTGTGCAAAATGAAAACATTTATAAAATTATAATACTTGAAAAGGGACATTTCGCGTGCCCTTTTTCAAGTTCGTTTCATATACTATATATTGTACGGATACATGTTGTGTTTGGTAGCTCAAAGAGTAAGCAAGCTGAAGTGGCAATGGGCAGGCCACATCGCTCGCAGAACTGTCAACCGATGGGGAAGAAAGGTTCTCGAGTGGCGACCACGAACCGGAAGACGCCGTGTTGGACGGCCTCCCACTAGATGGACAGATGACCTCACAAAGGTCGCTGGAAACCGCTGGTTGCAGGTTGCGCAGGACCGTTCGTTGTGGAAATCTAGGGGGGAGGCCTATGTTCAGCAGTGGACGTCTTGCGGCTGATGATGATGATGATGATGATGACATGTTGTGTTAGTGTGCATTGGACCCAGTACTAGGGTGTTTTGTGTTGTGGTAATCCCGGGTCTTTCTTTGAACTAGTATTAACAAAGTATAATAAATACAAGTGTGAAGTTTTATTTTGGTTGAAACCGTGGGCTATTTTCGAATCCCGTCTGCACTTTGGAGTATTTTTCAAAGTACAAATGTACAAGTTTATCATCACCACCACACTTAACGGTGAAGGAAAACATCGTGAGGTTGTTAGGTAACAAAGTCATGGTAGGTATTTCGTACTAGATTCTATGAAATTTACGATAGTCCTGCTGGGCTAATATGGTGAAAACATATTTACCATCGTATGTTAAATTTTAAGCCTCATTTGATATCGAATGTCTTTAAAGGTACCTACCAACTAAAAGCGTTTTGTTATGTCGCATTAAAAATCCTTTGCAACTTAGTATCATTCAGTTTTTACCGCAAATATTTACTGTTCCTTTGTGTTCCATAAACAGAAGTTCTTTTTCTTGTTTCGCTTAGAAAACAGGCCACAATTCGTTTGCATTTCGCAGAAAGGCGATTATTCTGGGCGTCGCGAACGAACCTAGCTCGTTATTCATGTGCACTAGCTCCATTCATATTCCATAATAGTGAAGTGAAAAAAAAAGCATGATTTGTGAAAATAATAAACAGCTCCACTGCTGATGGCGTAATAGATACCATATTTATAAGCATACAATCCTGGTGGAATGATTCTTTGCTGAGTCAGCCTGGGAGACAACTTTGGTAGTTTTTTACCGCCTATCAGTGGTGTGCAAACATTGTGTGCTGGTTTGAGTTCATTAGCGATAAGGGATCCAATTAAAATACTAGAGTTAAGTCATTGCTTGTACTGTTTATTTGTATTTTTGAAGTGAAAACTTATTTTGGCAAACCACATACAGATTTGCTTTGGTTGTGAAAAAAGTGGTCAAAATAGGGTTGCACTTCTTACAACCAATGTTCTTTGATACAAGGGAATCGTCGCATGTGATGCGTTGTACCTGCGGAACGCAAGAATATCGGGACCGATAGCCAAACACGTTGCCGGCTCAAGAGTCAACGATAAAATTAATAACATAAACGTTTATTCAGTTGTATTATAAAACTGGTAGCTGTATTATAAATACATGATAAATATCTATATATAAAAATGTTATGTTGGTTTGTGTACGCTTCAAAAACTCAAAAAGTTCTGCACCGAGCGAGCTGAAATTTTAGAATGATATATAATCCGCATCAAGGATTGTTTTTATCTAATTTTTACATTACAATGTACGACAGCGAAGCGTGGTAGGGTATCATTCGGGAAGTTCCTTCCCTTCGGAAACATCCTTTCGAGCAAAAACGAGTTATCAAACTGTTGTTGTATATAAACTACAATCAAAAGGTTATCTAAAATTTCAACCCTATCCTTTGAGCCGTTCCGACGTGACTGAACAAGAAACGTACAAACTTTCAGGTTTTTAATATTAACAGGGCTAGAACTGAATAAATCGCACCTGAACACACCAGTTTCCAATCGAAAGCATCTGCAAGGAAAGCGCCCCGCCATCGATCCAGAATTAAGTTGGGACGTCAGATGGATGACCCAGCCGGAGGCGACCGTTCACAACCGTCGGAGTTTAATTGATTGACGTCGTCTGTTCTAATTAGGACACT
Organism: Ectropis grisescens; assembly: GCA_017562165.1. Lineage (NCBI taxonomy): Eukaryota > Metazoa > Arthropoda > Insecta > Lepidoptera > Geometridae > Ectropis > Ectropis grisescens. The sequence continues at coordinate 14,003,446 of CM029784.1, forward strand.
CGCCCATCCATCATGGTAATGGGGTTTGTTCAGCTCGATTTGAAAAATCCTTTTTTAGAGGAACTTTGGAAAAACTTGCTGATATATATTCATATTATATATTAGTATATTTTACAAGTATCGTAAGTATTAGTATATATTTGTATTCGTATGTATTTTTATTTTTAGCGTATGTATCTGTAATTGCTGAAATATTTAGATAAACATTTTAGATACACACCCCGCATTTTAATAAATTCTTGCTAACCATTTCCATCCTAAGGTTGCTTGGAAGAGATCGCTTTTAGCGATAAGGCCGCCGATTGTAACTCTAGTATTTATTGTTCTTCTCTCCTGTATAAGTCTTTTTTGTTTTGTTTTTGGTGTGTACAATAAAGAGTATCTATCTATCTATCACCAATTTGTTCAGTTCTGTTCAAAATGTCGTAGAAGAGTAGTTGATAGAATGCCCAATTTCAGTATCGGGAGGTCGTAAATTCGAATCCCGTGAGCACTGCTAAGTGTTGTTCACAACTACAGGCGTATGAGTGTGTCATCACCACTGGCTTTGGTAGTGAAGGAAAACATCATAAAGAAACCATTACCTTTTGAGATCATGTGATTTCCGTTAACTTTTGGAACCCCGCACTTGGAAAGCGTGAAGGATTATGACCGAAACTCTCTCTCCTTGTGGGAGAAGGTCTCGAGTCCCAGCTGTGGGAATATAAAGTTGGCTGCGTATGCCTATTATTATATTTGTTCTTGTCTATGTTATTGTCCGTTCATTTTGTGATGAAAACCAGTTATGGATGGCTGTTACCCGTATAAATAAATCAAACATAATATTATGTTGTATGTCCTATCTCCCTAAATCTCGGAAGTGGTTACATACAATTTACACATTTTCATTTAATTGTCATCAACGTCAGATTATAATTTAACGGGTGAGATTATAATCTTGCTGTGGGTTAGGTTAGTTTGTAATCTAACATCGTTAGATGCTACGCATGACCAAAATGCTGGTATTTATTTGGCCTAATGTCCAAGCATTGCCATTCAGCGTGGTAATGCCACCAGCATGCTGGGCACGCCTTTGACTGATAGTGAGCGTGACCATTTTGATTATCTATGAATCTACACCATTTTGAATGGATAATTCAGATGTGACTAGTATTTAAAGAGGTAAAGTAGTTCTCAGAGTACATAATTTAGTTTTGATAATAATGGCTCTGCCCATTCAAACAATATAATACCTTTACTGAACATTAAGGAGTATTCAAAATAAGGATCCCCGAATCATTTGAAACTTTAATTAAATACCAAAAAACACTAAAACCTACACTCCTATGAAAGACCTGAACTGGGAGCACAAACACTTAACGGAGATGATGTGAGAGCTGGCGTTAATTTTGTCAGCTGTGTTCTCAAATTTTTTTTTTACAGTGTAGGGGAGAATGGTAAAATGGTAAGCAGCGTGCTTGCCCGTAAAACGCTTAAATTAAAAAGAAACACACAATTATCATTACAAAATAACTGCTACGATAATAGTTACACAAACGAATTTTTATAAAGTATGCTCGTATTCATTGTTCAACTATTTAGACATAACCCGTGAAACAACTGACTGTCGTGGCGCGATTTCGTCTTCAATTATTATTATGTTAAATGTTACTAAAATTATTTTAGTCTTGTCTAAGTTTGTTAAGTGGTGATAGCTAGGTAGATAGGTATAAACATCTAGCTAGGTAATACATCCATGTCTGGGCCGGAATTTCAGTGTAATCAAAGTCAGTCGCTAATAAAGTGTAAATACTTCAGGAAGAAGTCAGAAGTAAGTAGAGGTTTAAATATTATTACAATACATAGATATAATACCTACAGGAAATACAAGTTTTGAACGAATAGCAAATGATGTATTCATTTTATTATGTTATTTTATACCACTATTAATTTGGTACTTAATATTAAAATAATGTGACGGAAGAACTAAATATTTTTCAAATGTAGTTATCATATTTTCTTGTATAATGTGTTCTTTGTAGTTGTGTCTCTGATAGCTACGTTTTTTTAATCGGATAGTAGAGCAACGAGTCTATGTGATTTCTATTATGCACATTATATGACACATCATAATTATATATTTTGACCATAACTTCTTAACATTGTTTTAAGCTATTATGGTTTATCAAGACACTGTTTTCACTAATGGTTATAAATAATACTGGTATATAGAGTCAAGTGTGTTTTAAAAATAAGAATGCGAGTCTACATTTTCTTAGATAAAATAAAAATAGCCATACTGTGCATGCGTTTTTTCGAGATTTTTATTTGAGTTTGACTTACAGCGGCCATTATCGAAGAAAGAGAGACGACGTCAATGACTTCTACTGCTCTTGATTAGCAACTTTAGTTGACAAATTTTTGTTTTATATATACACAGAAGTGCATCAAAACTCCAGTAATTTACGACACCATTTAACCATGGTAAATATATCCTAATGAGTGATAATAATTACTTTATATTAAAAAAGCTATTATCATTATATTATGGGATTGCGCATAAAACTTCAGGGTACAGATAAATATAAATATATTTTATTATATATAAATATAGGCTATAGTACAGGCTCTTATACTATAATACCTGGCTAGATTGCTACGGCACTTATGTCGCGCGAATTTTAATTGGGACCAATTTTTGATTGATGGCTATACCCCTAGATGTAGATATGAATGTAGGCGCCTGAGTGAATTTGAACTAGTGCCATTTTGGCTGCTGAAAAGATTTGAAGCCAGTATATTTGGCATCTTAATTTTTTTTAATGATCCATTTTATGACGGAGAGTTTGTGGTTTGAATTGTAACTCTAAAAAAAGTACAAGATGTATTTAAAGTGTATTTTAAGTTTTAAGCACTGTAATAAAACAACAATGTTATAATATAACATTTTGAAACGTTATTAAAAAAGAGTAAGTACATTTTCTAATTTCTACAACAATTTCGATCTACTTATTTGGTGACTTCACTTTTTAATTGGAGAAAATGATCACGATTTGGTTAAAAAAATGTTTTTCGCTGTCTTTACTGTATGTACTAGCTGATTACAGCGGTGTTACCTACTTACGCATCGTCAACATTAGCGCATAGATAAGCTTAGGTCTGTAGCACAGACTAAGTAGTCTGTAGGTACATAAAATGGATCTTCCAAATATGTACGCTCACACAGTTTTGTTTTAGAAATCTGTGTACGCTCATAACTTTTGATTGACAGCACCAAATTTGATGCTGTCAATCAAATTCTTTGTTTCATGTGTTCGTAATTGTGAGGACAAGGTTTGTCAACAATACGAGAATATTTAGATAATACATATTAACAAAAAAAATGATAGCGGTACAAAGTTCGTCGGGTTATAGTTTGAAATAAAATTATAATGATCGCTACAAACAAATCTGTCAATGAGTGGCAAGCTGGCAAGGTAAACAAAATACTTATGTTTTCGCATCGCTGGTCTTTTTTGTTTATGTCCAGTAAGTTTTTGTATTTTATTATGTTCCTTGAGGCAATTTGAAATGGCTTCTGTGCTCACTGGCTGGAATAATGTTAGTCCAAGAAGCAAACAAATATTTTAATATGAATGATAGCTCAACAGGAAAACGTGTGCCTTCCTACAGAGATGCGTGGGTTTGAGCCTCATCCAAGGAATGTATCTTAATCATTGATGTAATGATTAGAATTAGAGATGTAACTAGATACTCGTCACAGACTGACCCTTAAAAAGGTGTGCGATTTATGGATATTAATGCAGTGGCTTCGATTTTTAATAATTTTAGCATCTTATGGCAAATGGTAGCCGTCGCATACTGTGACATCACTTCTTCGTAAAAATCGTAGCTATCATGAATTGACGTCACTTCAAAGTTCCAAGCACTGGATCTTCGTAATTTTTTGTTTGTGAAACATATTAAAAAATAACCTACGGACTAATTAGTTTTTTTTTGTTATATTTGCAAAAGATATCTGCACCGAGAAACAACTCCCTGAGTTCATCCCAAAGTTAACTTACCCACGATTCACATCTCTAGTCCCTTCTGCCCCGCCCAGTAACTTTTCGTCTTTGATCACGGCCCTGGAGGCAACTTGAAATGGCCACTGTGTTCACTGACTGGAATAATATTTTTCAAGAAGCTAACAATTGCAAGCAGCCATCACCCGGTGGCTGTCACAAAGTTAAATGAAATCTCGGGCTATGTCTGTGTAATTACAAACAAGTCTAAGGTCGACGGCGGCGCCGTCAACCGTGTAATGGACTTTTCAAGTATTCGTAACGTGAAAACTTTCACTCCATCCGACTTAAACGCCTCCGACAATGTGCTTAACGATGTTTTTAACTACTCTCTGCTATTGCTGGTTAAATTAATTATTCATCCGTGCTTCGTCCTCGGATGCATGTTCGTAATTATGACCTCATCTTGTACCTGTTCCCTCGTGCCTCCGTTGGTATTAAGAGCCGGGAAATTTTGAATGAAACTTTTTGAGACAGAACTTCGTTTGTTTTGTTGCTTTTTGTACCTTGTAATTTTTGTGTAGCAATTTAACATTCTTTTCATGGACAACACTCTAATTTTTTTTCCTAGCAGCGAATGCTACCTAAGATCTTATAGGAAGGACTCTATGCAGAGTCCGCTTGGGGAAGTATTCTGCATTTGCTAGTTATTTAGTAGTAAAGTGCAATCGTTGCTTTCTTCCGAATTGAAGGTATATTTTCCAGAAAAAAATCTTATAACTGTGGATGACGAGCGTAGTGAACGGTAGGGTAGTAATTCAATCTCTGAGTAATTGCGTGATACTGTCTGTTTTAATGTCGGTTACCATCAGGTCTTATCTTTATTCAGGTCTTGTCTCGTTTGTCTCTATAGTTTCATCATTATATACGAAACAATAACTTTCCAATATAATTAACGGATTTTAAATTGATTTTGGTTTGTAGGTTTGTTCCAATAATAGACCGTCTGTCTGACTACAAACCTGTCTGAAGCTGTGGAAGATCTAGTCGTATTTAGCGTTGTACACTCCGCGAGGCATAAGCTGAGCTTTGCATTTGTGTGAGTGTACATGGATAGTGTAGGTGTGACAACCGGCCTTAGGCGCGGCGCCATTCTGTCTCGCCGCGCTCCTGCCTGATTGGTGATCACTCACACGAATGCAAAGCTCAGCCTATACCTCGCGGACAAAATTTCAAGCTCCTGCCTGATTGGTGATCACTCACACTAATGCAAAGCTCAGTTTATACCTCGCGGAGTGTACACATATTTCTCTCTCGTGGCTTAGTGGGTAGTAACTCTGCCTGCGAAGCCGAGGGTCGTTGGGTTCGGTTCCCACCAATTGCAAATATTTGTGTGATGAATTCAAATATTTGTACTATGTCTGGGTGTGTTATGTCTAATAAGTATGTATTTAAAACTATCATCATTAGGCTTTGCTAATTTTGGGGTCAGATGGGGTTGTATGTGAATTGTCCAATGGTACATTTGTTTAATATTTTGTTTTACGTGCGGGTGCATACTTGAACAGTTGTACACACAGCGGAAATCGATTTAGTATCCTCTGTAGTAAGCTGGGGGCTAGGAGGCGTGTACTCTACCCTTAAAAAATAATTAAAAACAAAAACCTATAAACGGTCGAATTGAGAAACCTCCTTTTTTGAAGTCGGTTAAAAAGGACTATCGATCTAGATGCATAGATACTTTAGCGAATTCTTTTAATATCGTTGGAAACCTACGTTCCTTTTTTAAATTTCAAATGTTGAACTATCTGAACCAATCTGAACTGAACCAGACTTCAATCAAACCACAACACTGTTCTGATCGTGGCTAACACAACGATATGTGATATAGCCCAGACAAGGGGCAAGACGATCACGTTCATAAAATATAACCGAGATTCACTAGCCATCACGATTGCAAGCACGTTTTTGGAGATCCGCCTGCAATCCCGAGTTATCACAATTACCCTCGGCCAAGAGTCCTGATATTACGGCACGTCGCCGTCGCCGGTCGTCTCGAATAAATTGCGCTGATTGCACAAAGCTCCTTCCGATCCCTCTCATTCGTTATCCTTGCAATTGTCCGCTTTTGCACACACTTCCTAATAACAGGAGCATAAAAAGCAATTCCACTTGCATTGTGTCGCTTCTAGAAAAGTCGACGAGACATCGTTGCATAAACCCGTCCTTCTAATTAAGAAAATAATGCGCCGGAAAATGAGAATTTTTACTTTTACGAAAATGTATGAGAATCTCTTCAGTTTCCTGTATTATAATTAGGCAGCTGCCGCATTCTGGTATAACTTTAATGTTGCCAAAAGGGCTCCCTAATTAATACGGTTTGTTCTGTAAATTAGAGCGAAAAGTTTGTATCTACGCTTAGGAAGTTAATTGTAACAATTGAATTTTCTTCTGCGTGTTTCGGAAAAAGTGGGTATTTAACTACGCCGCCGCCGTTAGGGCTCTTATTGACCACTATGATGATTCGGTATTATAGTTTTTGGAAAAAATAAAATTATTTTCATTAAATTCACCAAATACTATGTCGTCTATTTGTTACAGAACTATTTTCTTCGAGAGTTTCGTGATTATAATTCTGTTTTAAAGAATTTGCCTTACACACAATAGGGGTCATGTTTAAAGTTTGAGTGTAAGTTTCTTTTTGTACTAAATTTTTTGCACATAAAATTTAGGCGTACAACCTAAGAGTTAATCTGACGTAGATATACATGGATACAAAGAAGTGATATCAAAAATATAATTTTGTGTTTCCAGTGAAATTACAGGGCTATCTCTATGATAAACATTTTATATATCTCTGGGTGACGAGCGCAATACAGTGCTAGGTAATGTTTTGGACTCTTCATCTTTCAATAGCTGCGTGTCATTGTGCTGTTATGTGGCAGGCATGCAGCTTGCCATTAACTCTATACTTATCATTACATCATTAAGCTGTCTCGTCACTCTATACTTAAAATTGGCAGTCAGGGACTGCCAATAGAAAATAAAACTTACAACTCAGAATTTTATAGTTCTCTTTGGAAATAACGGCGGAGAAACCGGAGGACGTGGCTATGACCATGGACATCTAAACCATCCGAGTTTACCCGAAAATTTCTTTCATGTACGAACGTGACGCTCGAATTCAATTCAGAACCATCCGAAAATCTGTATGGGGTGCGCCAAAAAGTACTACATTTTTTTGATTCACTTCAAAAAATTAAATAAAAAATGTAGTCGTACCTACATAAATAATACGCACTGTGAAATACAGTAAGCGTATAGGACAAAAGCACAAGGGTTATGCAACAAGGTAGCTACAGTAATGCTGCTGCTATTATACCAATTCCTTACAATACCCTTAATGGCTACTGTAGCACTAGGCCGATGTCAACGGTAATGAGACGCATATTGCCCTGTGTAGAAAGTGTGCGTGGGTGTAACGGACCATGTTGTCACCTTAGCAGCCTGTTAGTTAGTTTCATTCAATGAAATAGCAACGTTGATACTAAACCAGCTTCTGCAGTTTAGTTGTGCTTGTAATTTTGTTTTTTAAATACTGCGTACATACATAGATGCTATCTACGTTAACACTTAAGGTCAGGTAAGGGAAGAGGTACGATGGGGTAGCGTAAGAGAAACAGTAGGTAGCTTGTAAATAAAATATTTTAAGCAATAGGTCAACAATTACTCGGTCACTAAAGCAGTAACGTAAATTGTTTCAATGAGAACCATTTTTGGGGCTGCAGTTTTTTGGTTACCTACGTAACCAAAATGCTGTTATAATACTTGGCACCATCATATATTACTTGGCAGTAATATACGTGAAAGAAAAACTGTGTACCTATAAATAACGCCTAGATCGATAATCTTCAAACAAATGCTTCATCTTAAGTGAGGCAAAACGCAGACTGATGGCGGCGTAAGCAGTATGTACTGAACTTCGCCAAACAAAACTTTAACCTCGTGAAGTATGTACAGTGAAGGACCGTAAAAACAGCAATAATGTTTATATTTGGCGAGACGCATCCACTAGCGCGTAACCTACTCTTCTACCGCCTAACTAAATCGGATTTCGCTTTCTGCTTTCTGCATTTCTGCTATCTCTATCATTTCAGTCAGAAAGAAAAGAGAGAGCAATATCTAAGCTAAGACAGTTCTAGAGGTAGACCCTCCAATGGTTGTTTCGAACGGACTAAGCCAATATAGGAAAAGCAGTGACAAAGTTGAAATGGAGTTGGGCAGGACATATTGTCAGGCGGTGTGACGACAGGTGGACCGAAATTGTAACAGAATGGTGGCCGAAGCAGGGAATGCGGAGCGTTGGACGTCCACCTGCAAGATGGGTCGACGATATTATAAATATCGCGGGTCGAACCTGGACTCGATTGGCGCAGGACCGAGGCAGATGGCAAAGTAAGAGAGAGGCCTATACAGTTGTATAGAGAAGGCTGTGGATGATGATGATGATGATGAAGCCAATATGGCTCACTATGATGTGCCTCATTTTTATTGCGCGGTTTCTAGGCGTTATTTTTCTATAAGTAGTTCTTTTTACGACCTTTTTACACGCACGGAGGAGAATGCAATTATCCACATCTATATTTTGAATTATGCATAGAAATACATTAAATCCATACAAAAACAGATGACCTACTTACTATTTAGATTTGCAGATATTCATTTAGATTACTAGCAGCAACCCGCGGTTTCACCCGCGTGGTACCCGATTCCGTTATTTTCCCTGGATTAAAAAATAGCTTGTGTTAAGCCAGACCATCTATCTATGTACCAAATTTTATTCAAAACCCTTCAGTAGTTTTTGCGTGAAAGAGTAACTAGCATACATACATCCTTACAAACTTTGGCGTTTATAATATGTATATAATAATATATTATGCCGTGATTAGGAACCCAGATGTGCAAATTATGGAATGTACCTACGAGTAGGTATACTAGATCACACAAAGTCATAGGTACCTAAACAAAGCGCAGGATAGAGCTGAGTAGCGAACCATGGGAGAGCCCTATGTCCAGCAGTGGACTATTAAGATTTGTTCATTACGGTTTTAGCACAATATAACATTCAGTCCAAACAGACAGCAACCGACTAAGATAGGGTGCCGCTAAGGATGATGATAAGAATGCTTGCATCGATAGCTTGTTGCGCATGTGTAATACTATATATTCTGTAAGCGAAAGGTGAAAGTTGACCGGGAAATGAGTCATGCATAAATACAGTTATTTTTGATGTAGCACAATAACTTTAAGACACGAAATTTATCGATACCGAACATACTAAATCGGCAGTATCGAATGAAATAAAACCCAAACACATGGGGGTAGGTAATACGTCATCAGGTCTAACGAAGTGGGGTGCCACGAACCCCACTACGTGTCGATAATTCAGTCCCGCGGGATGCCTTTGTGCAATCAGTGTGGTTTCTTCCCAACTCGAATGTCGGACATTTTTATTTCGGATAGTTATTGGAATGTTCTCGACGTGGATTTCGTCGACTTCGCAGACGGTTTAGTCACCGGTATAGACAGTATAGGCTTCAATTTACTATGAAGTTTGAAAAAAATTGAGGATATTTTATGAGGTTTTATATAAAATCCCGAAAAAAATCTTTTTCACCGACCCATGCGAAAATTACGATCAAAGTTTGTAAAAACTGTCTTTTTTCAAATCATGTCATGAAATATCTCTCATGATCGATCTCTATATCGACAAGTTCCACAGACAAAAAAAAGTCCCATAGACTCACGACATTGTCTATCGGATCTCCCAATATATTAGGAAAGTCGCATTGTGCTGCCCAGGCCGGGAACAACAGCCAGACATTCCAAGGCCTTTTCGAAATAATAAGCCGTGTAATTAGGATTTACGAGCCTTTTACGATGATTAATAAATGGTTCACTCGTTCATTAAACCTGTGGAGTAATGCATGGTTCGGACTCGTCGTTATGGACGAGATTTGTGGAACATTAAAATCAATTCAGCCAAAGGTTTATGTGCCCCTGAACAGGTTCCACCTGTCTTTGTTTTGGTCTTAAATAGCAATTGAATATTGGTGTTCTGTTTTTAATTTTCTTAAAATAACCATCTTTGTAATAGAAGTGAAAAGACTGGCGGATATTTTATTTAATTAACATTGCAGGTAGAAATGTATCTTATACCTTTAAACGAGCAATTCTTATATATATATATATATATATATATATATATATATATATATATATATATATATATATATATATATATATATATATATATGTATATGTATATATATAGAATCTGAATCTCGGAAACAGCTCGAACGACTTTCATGAAATTATGTATACAGGGGGTTTCGGGGACGATAAATCGATCTAGCTAGGTTTTATTTTTTAAAAACATCACTTTATGCGCGTTTTAGACAATGAAAACTCCTACAATGTCATTAGAATACGATAAGTTATTTTGCCACTGTTCTTTAAGTCTAAATGGCTCAGTCGGAATATGCTCGCCCTCGGAGTCAACAGGCCCCGGTACGGATCCTGATCAGAGTTTTTCTTTTTGTTATTTTTTTTCTGAGAAAATTTTATCTCTTAGCTCTTGTTAGAGCCCTTCATACACGCATTTAAACCGAGCAGAGCTCGGTCAACCAGGTACTTGTAATTAACTTGGATAAATATGGTTAATATTGAGATTTTATTAAAATAATTGAATTAAATCACAGACACCGGGGTACATGACATTTGGAAAATATATGTTCACTGACTAAAGCCGCGGTGGCTTAGAGAGTGATTTTACAACCTCTTGTGTTCGAATCGCGCTTGCGGTTGGAAATCTACACTAATATTATAAAGAGGAAAGATTTGTATTTTTGTATGCTACGAATAAACTCAAAAACTACTGGACCGATTTCAAAAATTATTTTACCAATAGAAAGCTACATTATCACTGAGTAACATAGGCTATGTTTATTACGAAAAAAAATGAGATATCCATGGAAATTTTTGCTAAAACCAACGCAAGGTATAAAAACAACAGTCATAAAATGGCTTTCATCGCGTACACTGCGGAAAGCACTAATGATAGACCAAAACAATATTCTACAATATTATAGAGCGTATTAAAATCTACAAAAAAACCTCGCGAGACCATATGTCTAACTACAGTAATTACGTCGCTACAGCTACTTTTTTACATTTTAAAAGTAGGTAAAAATGCCTATCAAATTCAGACCAAGTTATCAACACATTTGTATTAATTCTTATCTAAATAAATTATTTCTTATTCAAGACTCTTTTAATACCTATTGATTACTTTTTGAATTATTGAAGTGGGACATTCCATTCAAAAGATATAACGAAATCAAAAATATCAATCCTATCAAAATGCGGCGCCGCGCGGCGTAACACCGATAGAGAGGACACCGAGGCACGGGGGGAGAGGTGTTCGCAGCTATGAAATAGGTAAGAGTAGCCGCGCGAGCGTCTACTAATTCGCGTGGTCGCCTCGCTACGCAGGTAGCAGGTAGGTTGGTGGATGACACATGACCTTAATAGATTCTAAGTACATGGCGATTTCTTCACGATGTTTTCCTTCGCCGTTTTAAGTTTTGCGGTATTACGCATATTACTCCGAAAAGACAGTGGTGCCTGGTGCATGTGGGATTTAAAACCGGGGCTCCAGATCGGCCGCCCCCGTTCTCCCGACTAGACCAGCCGTAACTATTTAGTACGTATTTAGAACTAATAGACTTTAGTAGTTACATAAAACATTGCACAACTATATACTACGTCGTAGGTGGCATTAGCAGATTTTTAACACTAAATTAAAACCATTAAATATTTACTGCTTTAATTTTTGATTTGATGCGTAAAAGTAAAAGGGGAATAACAACGACGCCAGACACGCCTAATGTTTTAAAACTAATGATAATATACCATAACAACTAACGCATGACAGTTTTCGCATAATTTTTGCTACCGTATATAGCATAAACATAACTTAGCATAATGTTTAAAGGCACATATTGAGAGAAGCATAACAATACCTAAACATAACAATTGGTCCTATTATAAGAATATAAGAATAAGAATAAGAATTATTTTATTAACACACAGAAAGTTACAAAATACACAAAAACTTAACAGGATAGCAGAGAAGGTTGACAATATCATTACAGTGTTTGTGTATATAAAAGACGTTTAGCGGGCCCCAAACTAAGCACCGAGCTTGTATCTTGGGGCCCTGGTGCGAAGTTATACAGGTCTTCCTGGGCGGAATACTAAAGCAAAGTTGCAAAGAGAAAAATTACAAAATTATGCATTCTCGGTTAAGCCGTAAAGTAAAACAAATGCATGATGATAATAATAATAATAATAGCTACCTCATCTCTGTACCATAGATAGTGGATTTATAATTTTTAGTTGAAAATACCGCGGAGAATACTCTCTGTTTCCTCATATGACAACGTAAACAGTAGGTCTCTAATACTTCTTTTGAATGAGAAAAGTGGAAGATCGTAGTGATCTTTTTGAGTTGTCTACAAATGTTGTTGTAAACGTATGGGAGAGAAAACGAAGGGGAGCGTTTCGCAATTTGTGATCTCACTCGTGGTATTGGAATTCGACATGAGAAGGCGCGTTTGTCTTTGAGCAGCTCGTAGTCCGCGCGTGACTTTAGGGTAACGTGGTTTTTTAGAGCAGCGTTATACAGAAAGAGTTGTCGTACACGCAAGACTTTAAACTCTTCATAAAGCGAGTTGGTGGGATAACGGAAAGGCTTGCGGAGAATTACCTTGATTAAGGCTCTCTGCGCTCTCTCTATCGACATAAATATGGTCTGACCCGCACTGCCCCAAACGACAATACAATACTGAATTATAGATTGGCACAGCGCAAAATAGATCTGTCTCAAAAGAGGCACAGGAGTACAGTCACGAAGATTCTTCATCACAAAGATTAGTTTACGTGTCCGTGCTGACACGTGCTGAATGTGCTGTTTATAGGATAGGTTTTCATCAATTAAAATGCCTAGATACTTCATGAAAACTACGCGATCAATTGAACTACATGAGCAAGGGTTCGATAGAGAATTAGGTAACGAAGTGCAGTAGTGAATTTTTAAGTTCATATCAGACGGAGGAGAGGATACACAGGTCTTTGTGAATGTAACGTACTTTGTTTTCTCAGTGTTCAGTGTGAGGAGGTTTTTATCAAGAACTTTAGCCACGGTTGAAAGTCCTTCTCTGGCCACGTCGTAGACATGGTTCCAGGTTTTCCCGTGAAAAATAATAGCTGTATCATCTGCGTAGGTGATGATATCAGCGTTTTTTATGTTTATTTTAAGAATATCGTTGATGTAAAGAATAAAGAGCGTTGGCCCTAAAATACTGCCTTGCGGCACGCCAAATTTGATGGGTAAATGGTCGCTGGAGATGGGGGGAAGAGTGGACTTTACGTATTGTTGCCGGTTTGACAAGTAGCTTTCAAACCACTGGAGAGTTAGACCCCTTATTCCGACAGTGCTTAGTTTTTTCAGTAGCAGGCCCACTGAAAGTGAGTCGAAGGCCTTCGCCAAGTCAAGGAATACTGAGAGACACCGGTTGCCCTGGTCAACATGAGAAGACACAATATTCGAAAGTAGGGATACGGCATCTGTAGTAGACCTGCCACGTCGGAATCCAAATTGGTTGTCGGATATAAGCTTGTGTGTTTCCAAAAAACTAATTAATCTGGAGTTAACAAGTTTCTCCAATAGTTTAGAGACAATACTTCAATTCAATTCAATTCAATTCATTTATTCATACCATAAATTCATAAGAACACTTGGTAACGTCATTTACAAAAAGGCAAAGAATCTGTGTACATAATATGATAAAATAACAACGTCAAAAAGAATAAAGCAGCTGGAAAGGGGCCTAGTCAATTACATGCAGCTGTAAAAAGGCTTTGTCGAAGACAATATAACAAATAATCAATACACACAGTATACAGATACTACATTAGTACAAACAATGTAACATCAAAAGTCTTAAAAATCTATTATTTTACCTTATTACAAGATTCTAATTTCGACACATTTCTCTTCCATACGTTACTATCTTTAACAAAGTCGTCTATATTATAATATGCCTTGCTCAATAGGTAGCTTTTATTTCATTTTTAAACTTGGTTTCATTGAGGCCTTCCACTTGTACAGGGATTGCATTATAGAAGCGAATACCATTACATTTGAAAGAGTTATTTGTTTTCTGAAGTCTGCACTTAGGAAATACAATTTTGTGTTTATGGTGCGCTTTTGGATTCAGATCAGTTAATTTCTGCAGACGACTTCGATTTTTTCTTACATACATTATACATTCATAAATATACAATGAAGGGACTGTTAATATGTTAATAGTTTTGAACATCTCCCGTACTGATTCTCTAGGTGATAAATTATATAGACCACGGATTGCTCTTTTTGCAATACGAAAACAGAGTTTCTGTCCGCAGCCGAACCCCATAATAAGATCCCGTAGGACATAATACTGTGAAAGTAGCCAAAATAAACAAGCCTAGCTGTTGCAACGTCTGATATTTTTTAATTTGACGAACTGCGTGGGCAGCTGAACTGAGTCGATCAGCTAGTCTCTCTATGTGAGGACCCCATTGAAGCTTTGAATCTACTGAAATACCCAGAAAACAAGTAGATTGTACAGGTTCGATAAGTTCATCCTTCAGTCTTATATCAAGTTTACCGCACATTACATTGCAGAGTGTGAACTTTATACATTTCGTTTTAGTTGGATTAAGTACTAGATTGTTTGCATCAAACCATTTGTACGCAATGTCCAAAAGTACGTTTATTTCAGTGAAATCGTTTATTCCTCTCTTAATTTTGAATAGAAGTGATGTATCATCGGCGAACATAACTATTTCTATATTTTTATGTTTCTTTATCATAAAAGGTAGATCATTAACGTATATAAGAAACAAGAAAGGTCCAAGTATGGAACCTTGTGGTACACCCATTCTTATAGGCGACTCATTTGATTGCACACCGTCAACATCGACTATTTGTACACGGTCTTTAAGATATGAAGAAATAAAATTTAGAGCTGGTTTCGAAACCCCATAAAACTGCAGTTTCTTTAAAAGAGTGTCATGATGAACACAGTCGAAAGCTTTTGATAAGTCACAAAATACTCCCAGAACGTCATGATGATCTTCCCAGGCTTTCAAAATATAATTAGTTAGTTCAATACCTGCATCGGTAGTGGAACGTCCTTTCGTGAATCCAAATTGGTTACTATGTAATAGATTATTAATATTAAAGTAAGATAAAAGTTGCTGGAGAACAAGTTTCTCGAATATTTTGCTGATGCAAGGCAAAACCGAGATGGGTCTGTAGTTTCCAAGTTCGTTTTGTCTCCAGATTTAAACAGAGGTATCACTTTACTATATTTCATCATGTCAGGAAATGTACCATTTTTTATACATTCGTTAAATAATTCTGCTAAATATGGGGCAATGTTGTTAATAATCCCCTCAAGTACCTTAACAGATAATCCCCATAAGTCCTCTGTATTCTTAACTTTAATATCTTTGAACGTTTTTAGTATTGCAGTGGCAGTAACATGATGAAATTCAAATGTAGATGAAGGACAATCAACATTTTCTGTCAACAATTTTTCTGCAAGAAAACTTAGTAGCGCAATAGGTCTGTAGTTATTTGGGATGTTTTTCGGACCATTTTTATGGATTGGGGACACTGCAGCCACTTTCCATCAGTCTGGAAAAGTGCCGGTCTCAAGACTCTGGTTGAATATGAATGTCAGTGGTATGACTAGGGAGCTGATTGATTTCTTTATAAGTTGAGCTGTGATAGCGTCAGGTCCTGGCGCACTATCAGCTTTTATACTAGAAACTACTTTGAATATCTCGTGCGAGTCAGTTGGATGAAGAAATAACGAATGCGGGTGACCAAAGCTAAGGTTATGTGATTTTATTAATGTTTCTTCCGTTTCATTGAGTTTTTTTAGGATAGTATCAGCAAGTTTTTGGCCGACGGAAACAAAGTGCTGGTTACAATGGTTAAGAGGGTTCGCATTTGAGTCAGTGTCAAACAATTCGGACGCTGAATGTTTTGTCTTAGAGGTATAACATATGTTCTTTATAGTTTTCCAGAGACTTTTTGGATTGTGGGCGTTTTGCTCCAAAAGTAAACTATTGTACCGAGCTTTGACGTTACGAAGGAGTTTGCTACAAAAATTTCTATATCTAACAAATACTTTTTGACGCAGATTATCGGTTGGGTTGTTTTTGGATTCGCTGTGTAGCTTATCTCTATGGCGCAAGCGACGTAGTAATCTCGGAGTTATCCATGGTTTTAGGGGTACAGATTGTTTACGTAATTTTACTATCTGAGTGTGTTTATTCACGAGTTTTGCCATGATTTCGTTAAAAACCTCTACAGCTGAATTAACATTTAGAGTAGAAGTTGCTGAAGACCAGTCAGTATTTTTAACTCATCGACTGCGTCAACCAGGTTAAACTTTGGTTGATACCTACATTGCTTACTAGCGTTTCGGATGTGTTGGGAAACACTGGCTATTACTATAGAGTGATCAGTTATTGAAGATGAGCAAATCGAGCCAAAAGCGTTATGTTTAGATTTGATAAATATGTGATCTAGACAGGACCGAATTCGAGTTGGACTAGTAATTGCAGGGAGCAGTCCGTGTGATGCCATTAGACAGAGATACGATGATACCTGTTTGTCGGAAGTATCACAAATGTTGATGTTAAAATCACCTGCGGTTAGTAACAGCGGAAAAT
Organism: Ectropis grisescens; assembly: GCA_017562165.1. Lineage (NCBI taxonomy): Eukaryota > Metazoa > Arthropoda > Insecta > Lepidoptera > Geometridae > Ectropis > Ectropis grisescens. The sequence continues at coordinate 14,020,284 of CM029784.1, forward strand.
TCTGAGATTACCTATAGCTGAGTCCAAAGAATCTAAAAAGGTATTAAATTAGTAATAGATGGAGATCGATAAATCCCCAATATCGAAGCTTGCCCGTCGACTTGTACCACGAGAGAATCTGCGTCAACAATATTTGGTTCAAAAGACACTGTGCGATATCTAGACTTGACATAAATTACCACGCCACCATTTTTGTTTGTTTGTGTTTTAGTTTTATAATGATTGTAACCTGGTAAAAGATTAATGTTGACACTGTCGGTCAGCCAGCACTCTGTTAGTACAATGACGTCAAAAGTGATGCCAAAACGACTCAGACAAACTGCAAAATCGTCAAAGTTACAGTTATAACTTCTGATGTTAAGGGAAATGATCTTAAAATTGTGTCCTGGGTTTTTCATGAGAAGTAAGTTGCACGATTCTATAGAGTCATGAATATGACATGAAACTGTGAAAGTATCGTCGATTTCATCCATGGCATTAAATAAACCCATCAATAAAAATTGGCAATTGTATACAGTTCATTAACAGTAGGACCCGTCCAGTAACCGGTAAAAACATTATAAATAGAAATTGGTTATGATTTTGAGACCCACATGGTCCGCCGACATGAGTTTGATGACAAACGTGTTGGTTTACGATGATTTCCGAGGTACAGAAAAGAGATAGCAGTTTTGTAAACAAGTAAAAAAATAAAGTATTATATGCTACAATTTCTACAAAATTACGAGGTAGATTCCTAAAGCTAGTTAGAAAAGCATACTGATAAAAATTTAAAGTCAATGAGGGGAGTAAACTTTTGGTTAGGGGATAAGTCGGAGTTGGGTGTTGGCGGCTTCGGAGACTGCACGACATCTTCCAGTGATTTGACGACGACGGCTGGGGCGCCTTCCTGACGTCGGATGATTATAGTTCCGTTTTTGACCCAGCAGTATTTATAGCCAGCGTCCTTTGACGTCTGTCTGACATTTCGAAATAAACGCCGGTTTTCTTGGGTAAGGCGCTCGTTGAAGTACACTGTGGTACTCACTCCTGCGATCCCAATATCTGTGCTCGTCAGTGTGCGTCGGCTTTTTCCTGCTGCGAGAAACTCATCTCTAATTTGTCGTCTCACAAATCTGACAACCAAAGGCCGCGGGAACTTGGAAGTGGCTGTTGTGGTGCGCGGACCCACTCTCGTCGCAAAGTCGAGGTCAGAGTCACCAATTTTAACACCAATAATTTGTGCCGCAGTCCGAGCCAGGTGGAAAGGGTTTTCACCTCGGGTTTCGGGGAGGCCAGATATTTCTATTTCGTTCCTGAGCTCCGTTTGTGCTTTTACATTCAGCCGCTGCTGAAGTTCAGTAACACTCATTCTGAGGGAGCTAAGTTCAAGTTCGCGCTGTGCTTCACGATCCTCCAGTTGTTTACATTTAGCAGTGCACTCATCAAGTTTAGCGGTGACGTGCTCGGAAAGGAGTGTGAAATGAGTTTTTAAGTCACTTATTTCTTCCCGCATGAACCTAATTTCCAGTACCAGCGATTCCAAAGCCTCTGGTTCCGGTGTTACAGCGGACGGGCAGACAGCCGCTGTTTTGTTACTGGAAGTACCGGAGCTCGCGCCGCACGCAGTCGTCGCTCGGATCTCGCTCGGCGCGGCCGCGGTCACGCGTACGGGTGTGTTCGAGTTGTCCGACTTAGGTATTTTACTCTTACATATCGGACATATCCAAGTGGCTCTGATGTCCTCCGTAAGGTTCCGCAAATCTGTTATGTTCACGCAGGCCGCGTGAAAAGAACTGCTGCATTTGGAGCATTTCAATTGCTGTGGGGCTCTGATAGTTTTAGAACACGCCGAGCAACTAATAGGTTTTACGCTAGACATAGTTACACGCTAAAAATAGCGAATGCAGTACAAAAAATGCAGCATATGCAAGTTGAAGCTCCGTAGGCTGCTGCACGTAGGCCCAAGCAGCAGGTAGCAGGTGGGGTCGGCTCGCGGTGCGGTGAGCGAGCGAGAGGATTTAATTTAAATCAGAGCCCGTCTTGTTTACCCGGTCTGTAGTGGGGTTCCTCGGCGCAATGTTGAGCCTCGCAGCAACAGCAACGTGCACACAACTATGACATTAATTGTTAACGGAACTAAGATTAATATTTTGTGCCCAGTCAAAGGAATATTTTAATTGAAAAGAAACACGTCCACTCGTTAACAGGGTTTAACTCGCACTCCCTATTATGGTCTATCACTGAAGTTCGACTCCGGGTGAGCTCCCGGAGCCAGAAGCTCTATGTCATTGAATGTAACCTCTCGCTACGGCGGCGACCTCGCTTGGCTCGCTCCTCTCAGGACCTCCCCTTGAGATTCTGGCTCCCGCATTTTTTTTATAAAGTAAAATAGGCAAAAAAACATGCGTTTTAAATGATAAACAGATGATTGGGATTGTTTGTTTTGTCTTGGTCGTATGTACTAAAATTTGTAAGTCTAATAATTTTGTTCTATACTTATTTTCCATAATACCCGTGCGAAGCCGGGGCGGGCTGCTAGTATGTTCATATATTTCCATCCGTAAATTCCTTCCGTTTCGTCCGTAAATAAGTTTTTCACCATCACGGGCTTAAATAGTGAAGGAAAAGATTGTAGGGAAACCAACATCTTCCATGAAATAGGTACATATTTCGGAGTCAATGTGTTATCCACCAACCCGCAATTTGGCAAGAGTGGTGGAATAGCCACCTACATAACTCCTTCCTTGTGCGAGTAGGCCTCCAAGCCCATCTGTGGGAAAACCAAGTAGGCTGTTTGTGCTGTTCTATAAATGTATGTTTCGATAAACAGTTATGTATTTTCAACCAAACTTATATCTACATATTATGTCAGCTAAAGTTACCATAATAAAAGGTTTACTTGCTTAGTTTCTATCGAATACCTATTCATAATATGTTGTTTTATTAGATAGTGAAGAAATGAGCAAGCTGTGCGCATGATGGTAAGCAAAAGGTACATATTTCAAATGTTCCCTACAAAGATTAAAAAAATAATAGTATATGAAACTAGAATAATATAAACTATCTACGTGATCAGTTATAACATAAACAATATGTTTAGAAAATACTTTTGTAGGCAATTAAATATCTATTTTAAAGTCAAGCCATAAATAATAAAAATTTGAAAAGTCAATTAAATACAGTTATAAATACATATCTATGCTATGTGACCTTCACGAGGGATTGCAGAAAAAGAGTTATAGTAGTAGTAAAAAAAAATAAAAATACTTAAAATGCTATACAACGACAGATGTTTTGTACTGGAATGGAACTCGCTGTTTGCTGTGCGCGCTGCTGCAGCAGAATTCTATATTATGCATGTTATATGTTAAGCTTGTAATCTCAGTAAGAGAATTTATTGTAATTCAATTGAGATTAATAAATATTCTTAAACCGCAAAATATTGTTGTCCGCAAAATATTAATTCATTTTGATTTTCCTTTCTTAATTTAAACATGTAGATCTAACCTTTTCTAAAATAAATAAGAATAAAATTGTAGTCTGTTATTCCTATTTTTGTTACTGGCAAGTAAACACACCTCTTATGTCTCGTTCTCATATCTGCGGATCTAAGTAGATCTCAGGTGGATACCTCTGTGGAAGCTCGCAATTTAGTAAAACAAGAAAGTCTTACAGCAATTTTGCCGTATAAGCTCTTTGTAATCCCTTGTGATGACTTAAGTAACAAGAATACTGAAGTAGAAGGGTACTAAAATACCTGTATATTACTCTCCACAATGACATGAAAATAAATAGCTTTGGATTATTTAACTACACAGATGGAGTTGTATCTTTTGCAAGTTTTGTACTTTTAGAATTGTATTTAAAGAGTGTTAATAATAAATCGGGCAAATAAATTGCAATAAGAACTACACTAAATTATTTATGTAGGTACCTATCTTACTACTTATAGGTACTAAGCACATTTGAATTATCCATATAACAATAAGATCTAAAGATGATCAAGACGAGCAAGCCTTCCCTGCCGATCAGAAGGTTGCCCAGTATTCTGACGGCATTGTAGCTTGAATAGCTTATACGTTGAGCACTGGTGCTAAATAAACGCCAGCATTTTGGTTAAGCGACGAGTCGATAGAGGGCTCGAAAAGCTTTATAAAATAAGATGAGCTCCTGGCCTCCACGGATGAATGCTCATAACACCATCGCTATATTTATAGCACCATATTTTCGATGTTTAAAACGATCAGCAGAATTAGCCGCTGCACCAACCCTAATGTGGGTTTCTGGAAAATGTGAGGGCGCCAAAGTATCAATGGCAGTTTCATCCCATACTAAGAGCTGACCAACTTTTTATGACACAAAAATCATGCCGTAAGCATTAATGTACTAAGCCTACACTGTCACGTTTTCTAACTCTTCATTTCTGACTCTTCATACAGAGAGAACGTCGATTTTACCAGATTTGTTTCTATGAAGTCATGTGTGACGCAATCTGCTACACCACTACACTAACCCTACTAATATGAAAGCGAAAGTTTAGTTCATAGGTCAACCACATCGTAACGTTTGAGTCGAAGTTTGTAATACAGATAGGGTATAGTCTAGAATAGCACACACGCTAAGTACCTACTGTTCATCAAAATACAGGAACGAAAACTACGGGGGTAAAACCGCGGGACGCTGCTAGAGGTTATATTGCACACTAAACTTAACTAAGCTACTTTATGTTTATATTCTCACGTGTTTTATGAGAAACTAAAAGCATCTACAATTTATGGTGACTTACAAATACAAATACAAAAATCTTTATTGCTGTTTGCAGGTAAAATAAGGTGAAACAAAACATTTTAATAATTGACCCATACAAACTGGCCTCTTCTTCTAGAGGCATGCATTATGTCTGGCAACACAGTTTCCATTGGTCTGAATTTATACTATGATAATAATAGTCAGCTGATAAAGTCTTCTTCTTCTTTTTTTTCATTTTTAACTTTTAATCGGTTGTATCATATTATGTCATCTGATTCATCGTCTATTAGTTTCTGGCTTCTGTCCAGTTGTGCTATGTTAGTGTGAAATCTTTGGTGAGCACAATTACGCCAACGTCTTGTGCTTCAGCAGGATGCTGTTATGGACTTTGACAAGTATGTAGTTTCATGTAGAATCCAAGGTCTTGCAGTAGTAGCTCTTGCAGTTCTTACAAGCACAAGACAATACGTATTTACTGATTAATTTTATTTCAAAAGATTTGTATCTAACAAATAGCTTTGTTTGCGATCTATTTACGTCACCCATCTTCAATTTGGCCACAGTCCAAATTAAAACTGGTTCTTTCTCCACCTGCGTTCATTTATCACGCAAAAAACTACACTACTACTGTAGCTGAACTAAGACGAACATTTGTAACTTGGTTTTTGTTAGGTAAGTGAATCAGTGCAGTGTAGGAAGTAAGGACTGGACCGGACTCTGTAGCCGTCAATTAGACACATGCAAGATTTATATGGCTATCTATCTTCTGAACCCTGCACGGGAAATTGTTTTCCGAGGGTATCGAAGTCGGAAAAGTGTATCGAATAACGGTGCTATCGATAGTACGGGGAAAATATCGATAGGGTTTTGTCAGCGATTTTTGTTTTGTTGATTTTTATGAAGAAAGTAACTGACATACTAGACGACACGACGAATCTAGAATTTGTAAACGCTTTGTATTGAATTTCGTAATAGCTTCATAAACAGAGGTGCATCATAAACTAGAACCGCACTAAGCCTTCGTATATCTACACCTACAATTCCTATTGCTTAATTTGATTTAAAGTTTGGAACGACCGATAATTAAGCAAAGCTAAAGTAATATTTATACTTATAGTGGAGTTGAGTTGGACACGTACCTAACCGCGGTGATAACAGGTGCACCAGAGTTGTGACCGAGTGGTGGCCGAGGCTAAGTAACGGAATGACGTCTATGTGCAATATGGGTCGATTTCGTCTTTATCGGGAGTCAAACCTGGCTTCTATAGGAACAAGACCGAGGAAGACAAAAGAGACCTAAGGCCAGGAATGGGGTAAAGAAGACTATAGGTGATGCCGATGATGATATTGACAGCGTTATGTATGTACCAGTGTACCTACGTCTTGTTATAGGACATTTAAAACAAAATTTGGTTTTAAAAGCCATGTCCGTTAGTACGAACACTTCTAGTAGGGTTGGTTGTTGACGTATGTTTGAATGAAATTCAAAGAGGACGATATATAAATACATTATAGACGCAAAATTTACTTATTTCCCCCAAACACACATTACGATAGAACAATCATAAAATATGGCTATTATGTTTATCACTATCGATGTTATCAATTTTATTTCCTCTAAACAGGCATCCCTAGGGTTGAATACAGCGGTCGCCGCGTTGAATAAAATTTTGCAAGGTAAACGAGTAAAACGGATTTTCTCGAAACAAATATGATACAGCATGGTGTTGCCAGATTTATGGAGGTGATTCCGCTGGCGACGAATAAGTTTTGTTCTAGTTTAGCGTGTTTATGGAAATGGAGAAAGAATTGCTGGGAAAAGTAGGTTAGTGCTTAATATATGTGGGAACGTCATGGGGTTGTCTATGGGACAGTAATTATGTACGCTGTTGTTCTTATTTAATGATTAATGTTGAATGGTAGGATTCTGTACAGAGTCGATTTCGGAAGGAACCACGTCTATGCCAGTTATTCCACCACCAAACATCGACGTAAAAGCATTACTGTGGTCACGTCAAATAATAGAAATATTATCAGAGAAATAACAAGGCAAATAGATATAATTGTATTATAAACTAGCAGTACTCCGCGGTATCAGCTCCCGATCCCGTTAATTTCCCAGGATAAAAAATAGTTTGTGTTATTTCAGAAAATTGGTGGACAATTATCTATTATCTATCTCTTTACAAATTTCATTCAAATTTCTGCAGTAGTTGTTACCTGAAAGAGTAAAAATCGTATCCATTCATACATTCGTATAGACATTCGCGTTTATATTATGAGTAGGATGTCAATGTTTGGATATTTGGATGTCTGTTGCTCAATCACGTCCGTTTTGACCTGCAATTTAGAACATAGTTAGACTATAGTTTGGAAGAACACAAGAGCTACTTTTTAGCCCAGGCAAATGACAGAAACAAGTACAAGTACGCATAGATTTATATAATATATACTCTTTCGTTGTACTTATGTTATGGTAGACTTGAATTTCGACCACAGAACAACCAATAGTTATTTATAATAGTGCTCCCAAAGAGGATACAAATACTTTATCTAAGAGTGCTCCTGTCTGTTACTTGTGTTTTCCAGCCGAAATGGATTAAAAATCGTCTCCTTTCAAGCAAAACACAGACGCAACAAAATTAAAACGCTCATGTAAAGGATTAGGTTAATGAGAAAATATAATCCGTAAAGGTAGCGTTCCTACGTGATGAGAATTATTAATGAGTCATGACCGGGTCTCGGGTAGCAGGAATATCGGAATGAATCCGGGATCCGATGTTCGTTATTATGTGTAATCCCTAGCCCTTTTACTTATTTACCATCGGATTGGATTGTTGGAGATTATCCTACAGGTATGAGGATCTAGGATGCATTATTTAGTTCAAGTCTTTGTATCGACCCTCCTTTAAACCTGTTTGCATAGGATAATAGTTATCTTTAAGTGATTAGATGATATATCGTTATGTTACAAATCTTGATTTGTGCTCGATCTTATCTCTTTGAGTTTGTTTGACATCACAAATGTGGAAAATTTCAATACCGATTCGAATATATTCAAAGACAGTGTTTTGGATCGAAAACCGCGATGAACCAAAAAGCAGTGGTGGTTAGAATGTCAAATTATACAATCGTAAGGTCGAAGGTTCCAATCCCGCGTGCACCCTAGTTGTTTTCCGGTTAGAAACGTTATACGAGTTTGTGATCACGGTCAGTTTTAATGGTAAAGGAAATCATCGTGAAGAAACTGGGGTGCTCCAAGAAAGACACCTTTCAAGAATTAGTCATCCACCAACCCGAACTTGGCCAGCGTTGATTAAAGCACCTCTCTTTGTGCTGGCTGTTTCTATGATGTATCATAATAATCTCCTACCTCCTATTTAGCTCCCATAATAAAAAGTTTGCTTAGTTTGGGACTATTTACTTACTTTTGTGTAAGGAATATCCAACAATGTATATTCATTATATAATCTACTAGCGGTCCACCCTCCGTGCTACATGATAAATATATAGCTTATAGCACTTTTTTGAAGCAAGTTTTTGAAATCAGTCCAGTAGTTCCCTAAATTAGCACGTTCAAACAAAAAACCATCAACTTGATGTTATCATGGTATATTTAGACAATTACGCACATAAGTAATTGGAATATTAGGTATTTCAAAAGACAGTTGAAGTAGCATACGGAATGACAATAATACATTATAATCAATAACAATGACATTATCTGTAGTCGTCAGCAACATTAGCAATATGTTCCCATTCAGCGTAACAGAGCATTTATGACAATGAGGCATTAGTTGGGTATTTATTATTGCCTATTATCTTGGTAGTTGTGGTGGCTTAGAGGTTAGAACTTAGAACGTCCGATTTAGCAATCTCGAGGTCGTAGAGTGGAATCCCGCTTACCTTTGAGTTTTATCCACCATGCGCTGATGTATGTACGAGTTCGTTATCACCAACACTACCTTTTACGCTGAAGTAAAAGAGCGTAAGGTAACCGGGGGTGATCCAAGAAAGACATCCTTCCAAGACATGTGTCATCCGCCAACCCGCACTTGGCCAGTATAGTGGATTATATCCTTCCTTTTCTTGTGAGAGATGACAGCAAGTCCCAGTAGTGAGAACATATAGTAGGCTGATTATGTTATTATCGTCAAGAAACTCTTCAGGCTACTTTTTGCCTAGTTAGGTACTAGCTGACTCACACTCACACACGAAGTCCCCGTGAATAAATTCAAGTAATCCCGAACATTTTACGAGCTGAATGAAGTATGAACCCCTTACGGGGGCGCTACGCTTCGCAAGAAATAAAAAATCTAATGAAGGCCGACTTTATAGCCGTTAATAAAACTTAAGTCGCCGTCGACACTGCAAAGGTTAACACTTACTGTGTCATAGTTGTGGGACGGCTATGCGAAGTTTCTAGATACTTCTGTAGCATAAACAGCCCACTTTATGTTTCCACTGCTGACATTCGGGTTCTTTTCACACAAGGAGATAGTCAGGACCATAATCTATTTTATTTATTTTGCCAGTTATTCTACCGCCAGGTAGAGGTAGTGATGTGCACATCACTGTGTTTCGGTGCAGTGCTAGGTTATGATTTGGATTCTTCATGTTTCAATAGCTACGAGTCACTATACTGTTGCAGGCCTGTTGCCTACTGTCAGGCATTTGTCCTGTTCATCTCGTTATATTTACTTTAAAAAAAAAACAGCTACGCTGGTCAACTGTCGATTTACTTAACCCCCGACGTAAAGCGATAGCGTCTTTATTAAGCTTGACGCGTGTGTCTCTGTATGTGGCAGCGTAGCTCCCGAACGGATGACCGATTTTGATTTTGTTTTTTTTTGTGAGTTAGGCAAAAGTGTCCTTGGCTATCTTTGATCAAAATCTGTATAGCCTACTGGTATAGCCATTTCAAAGCTATCAGCTATTGTGGTAGCTAGCTGCGGAAGGAAACTATGGATTTATAAAAGTATTTGCTTTATTTGCAAACATACGCGTAACCTAGAATTTGTTTGAACTACTTAGTTACACTAAGCTTAGCTGAATTATCCATAGAACGATGAAGGTCAAAGATAATCACAATGATCGAGCCGAGATCAATAGTTCGGAACCGTACTCAGCATGCTGGTGACATTACCACGCTGAAAGGCAATACTCATACGTTGAGCCAAATAAACGCCAACATTTTGGCTTTACGTCATGTCAACAGTTACAATATAGGTACATTTTACTAATGCGGGGATGTAAATATGTAGGCTCTCCCATTGGCCATTTAGATTTTACGAATATAAATGTAATTGAATACGTCTGTCTCGATTAAGAATAATCTGTTTGACTGCCAGTATCCCGTTCAGTTATTTATTATACGTAGTTATTTACTTCCTACGCAACACCTCCATTGAATTCATTAGAATATTATGTATTAATAAATTTACTGCAGGAGTAAGACTCTTCGCAGAGTCCGCTTTGGGACGTACATCATGTTTTCTATCGCTAAGCAGATGCATAAACAATAACGAGTTCCGGTCGGAAGGGCAATGTTTGCAGAGAAATTACGATGCAAAGAGATAAATAATCTTAAATGTATGACAACTGACCGATCCGGAACCCCTAGTTCAAATCCATGCACACCACTGTCTTTCAAAGTTATGTATGTAATGATGTTAATAGCAAAATTCTGAAAGGAATACATTGTTAAAAAATGTGATAGTTAGAAGACTTACTTCTTTAAATACAAGTGAAGTCTGCACTTGACTAGCATGGTGGGTTTTTCTGTATGAATACTAAATAGGCAAGCAGCATTAGCAGATATGACCAAATCTCAGTGTTGAAATAAAAATTATAGGTTGTCTGTAATTATTTGTTAAGCGGCCTCGATGCCGAATTTGGCGCTCACGCCTGAGATGTATGGGGGACGAGGTTAGTACACTATTAGTCATTGTTTTGAACTCGTCAAATAGCGTAGTACTGTGTTATTGCGGTAAAAGCGTAGCATACCATCAAGAGCAGGTATTGCTCGCCCCGTCACGACTTTTATTATAGAAAAGTAGACTGAAAGATTAAGAATGTTACGATTCAACACTGTTACATTCTTTACAATATGATGAAAATTTGATGTTTTTTTCGTCTTTTTTTTATTTTTTGTTGTTCACTGTAGAAAATAAGTTATCATAACCTATTTTCTCGAAAAAAAAAACCGACTTGAATTTAAAATTAAATTCAGACACTAGACCAAATTTCATAAGAATCTATCACTGTAGTAGCGTCTAAATACAACTGCCAAAAAATAATCATCAAAACCGATTCACAATTGGGCGTTTTCAAGAGGCAAAGACAAAGACAGTTCCCAATTTCACCGTAGGCCGTAGGTGGTGCCACTGTTTTATTTTGTTAGAGAAACTTCACAAAAACCAACAGTGGTGCCACACTTAGCAATATTTAGAACTATTTTTGACAAGTCTTTTTGCGTCTAAACGCCTCATTGGCGGCGTTATCGCCTAATATACTTAGAAAAAAAAGAAAACCGAACTAAGAACCTCCTCCGTTTTTGAAGTCGGTTTAAATATAAGGGCTGGAGATGAGAACGGAGTAAGGATAGTATTACAAGGCTAAGGATGTAAAACAATAACAATGCCGCATATAGTTGTACTAGGTGGGGTTCTAACTCCCTCCACGTGGTGCACCCTGGGCATCACACAACAACTTGCCTCGGTGGCATTTTGTTGTGTGATGGCGAATCCCGGCCGGCGCTGGGAACTTCTACACGCGCTCCTCACCCCCTTGAGCAGTGCGTGTAGAGGTTGGGGAGGGGAGCTGGAAGACTTGGGAAGGTTACTCGGCTGATATATCGACCAAGTAAAATTCCTAAGTCTTCCAGATGAGGGTCCTCCACGAGCACTCTGATTAGCAGAGTGCTCAGTGGAAGGACAAGGGCCGCGACGCGGCCATAGAGGCGGAACCGCGGCTAGGGATAGCCTATAGTGGTGAGGGCGGACCTCTCGCTGCCGGCCATCTTCGCCGTGATGCTTGACAGTGAGAGGTCGTATGAGGTGGAGGAGCGCGACCCGAAAACCTCTCGCTCCTTCAATGAGGCTGAAGCGGACACGGAGGCGAGCCTGAAGGCATACTCAGGCTCGCACTCCATCTCCACTGGGGCGTCGGACGTTAAGGGCCGTCTGACACCCTACCTAGGGATAGGCCTTCCCGAGGAGGTGACGCGCTGGTGGTTTCCGGCGCGTCGCTGGATCCAAATGTGGGGATGTGGATGCCCATCCCCCGCGAGGTGGGCCTGCAAGGGCGATGGCAGGCGGGTCAGGGTCGTTGATGGGAGTGCGAAAAGTGACCCCGCGACCCTGACCCTGGCCATGCCGGAGAAACCTGTGGGGGTTTTAGTTGGTAGGGGCAACACGTTGACTCCCATGGTGCCGAGCCCGACATACCCCACCATGTCCCTGCATGGTGGGCATACCTAAAAGTATTTCCCCCACATAAAAAAAAAAAAAAAAAAAAATGGTGGGGTTTTAACTCGCTTCAGCTGTGTAGGGAGACTCACTAGCAACTGAGCCACAAGGTCCCTCGAAACATTTAAGTAGCATACTAAATACTTGGATTATTTATAAAAAATGTAGGCAAGAGCAGTATATTTTACGAGCTTGTATATGGTACGTTACATATTCAAGTAACGCACGGAATCAACACGTAAAAAAACTCCATTACATATTATAATTTAAAAACACCGATAGTGGTGCTCTCAGTGCGTAAAAATAAGTGGGTCGGTTTGTATGAAGCAAGATCCATAAAATAAACTAGGTAGCTGAGGAGTAAATCTTGATTAATGTTCTCATGTGTAAATATTTACTGACGAAGTGAAGGGCTTCCAAATTTTCTCGGAAAATATCAAATGGCGCCCTCGTTGCCTAGATAGGCTCTGTAATTATTATATATTATTCCCGAGAATTTCATTTCGTATTTTGTGTGTTTATTTAGAAAATGTAACTCGTTTGTATTATACCTTATTATTTGGGACCCAAAATAACAACGCTAGGAAATTCGAACGAAATGCTCGGTCCGGAATTCCGGGTTCAAATCTGGTCGTTGTCTTATAAATAATCTTCAAATGATTCCTTTTTACAGCGACCCTTTTAAGCACGGTTTTATTTATCAGGTTTTGTGAAGGGTCACCTAAAAGAGCGGTCAACAATAAGCGGGCTTTGCTTACGATTTGCGAGTTTCCTCCACAATACCGTCTGATTTATCGCGAGGCGACACTACATCGTCCTTATTGGGAAAATACGACGCCTACACGACTCCCGGACGATATTGTTGAACGGGACAAATCGTATTTTGATTTCTGTATTCGAGTGTTTGTCTTGAACTAGACGAAGCGGCGGCTTATGGTACTCTTCGATACTTCTCTATTGAGGACAGAAAACGCAAACACTTGAAATATTCTTCACTTTATTAGCACCTAAAGCAACCTATAAAGTATCTATCTAATTCTTTATTCACATGAGTTTGTATTTTTCAAAAAAATATTTTTCTGAATGTCGTTCAATATGCAAGGGCGATATCTTTGATAGAAAATCTTAAAATATGAGATTTCGCTGGGTCGAAAAATGGTCGCGGAGCAAAATTCAAATTTTCGCCCGGTATGCTTGTTCGAGATTATTTACTTTGAATTGCTTGAAGTTTAGTTTCAATCTCAAAGACGGCGACGAGTGCATACGTCGTGTCGCCTGAATAATTTAGCGGAGACGTCTCTTTATTCGACGCGAGCAAATCTTTGAATTATAAAGCGAGCGAGGTGGGACATTTGGGCGTTCTCTGTGCCATCTGGCAGGACTACGTTTGAGTTAACAAGTTACATTCATACATATTAACTCAGAACCGTTGTTATTCCATATTCATGCGAGACGGGAGTTACTCCTGAATAGGCTGATTTTATGAGATGATTGCATCACTGACTTATGTTGTTGCCTTGAAATGTAAGCATAAAATTCTCACGGCGAAAATCGACTCGACGTTTTTTCCGCAAGGAAATTGTATCCGTGAAATTTCAACGATGATCAGAATAAATTGAAATCGCGTTAAAGATGATCAGATTTCGAAAGCCGAACGTTCCCAAGAGAAATTGACAGATTTTCCTTCACGAGTGCAATCTCTTGAAGTCTTTCTACGTAGAATACGCAATCTATTACAAGGCATCGCTGTCGCCTAAGATCCGGAGCTGAGTTGGAGCGGGCTTTATGTCTCGTTTCCTCACAAATCCGCAGATAACAGGCCGGCCGGTGTCAAATACAGTGCTGCCAACCTTGCAATGTGAAGAAATGTCTTTTTTTTATTTTACATTGTTTTTTTATTGAGCTAGGTTCGGTAGGAACACGAAACATTGGTGACCAATTGTCACAGCACAAATACATCAATGGGAAACTTGTAACTTGTAGTGGAAAACTTTGAGACTGCGGGGACTTACCCTTCCCCCCAGTATTTCTAGCCCCCATGATCTAACCTTGTTTTCGGTCGCCAGCCGGCAGGATTGTGCAACTCGGATTTTTTCGCTGATGGTAGATAAATAAATAAATATTGGTGGACATTTCGCACACAACATCATCCAGCCCCAAACTAAGCAAAGCTTGCGCTATAGAAGATAGTGGGATAACTTTTCAGCAGCAGTTCTGAACCTGACGTAGAAAAGAACAGTTGACAAACAAGCGACACACCTTCTGATAGTAACTATCGACTACTATGTATGCGGGCGAGTTCATAGAGGTATAGAGAAAGAGTGCAGGGAGTAAAAAAAGCGTGTTAAATTATGTGTAACATACTACCATATATTTGACAAATACGCGAAACTTTTGTTTATTGTTAAAATCTGTGGTCTAATTAAGAATAAATTAAATTTGCTTTTTGGATTTCGATTACTTGGCGACCGTGGTTGTACGTTACGTACATACATATATACTCTTTGTAGGTGACCACTAGTTGTAATAAATGTAAAAGCTTGGAAAATGAATAATGTAGTACATCTACTGTTTATAAAGTAGAGTTGGTAACAGGGCGTCTTCCACACTACTCTGCCATAAAACTCTGGGTACAGGACACACGCAAAGAAATCTTGCGAGAAATCTGCGCTCGCTCACTGTGAAATTGTACGGATTCCAATCATAGCGAATTGCTTCGCTGGAAAAGTTGGCGAGTTAGTTATAATTTTATGCACAAACGATAGGTGAGAGAAAAAGAAAAAAATGGAGTAAGTATTAAAGTGGTTATTACACATAGCTTTATCTAGTCGACTGAATTTAGACGTTACTAAATGCAGTGAAGTGTATTAGCATTCAGTAAGCTTACTAAATTCTGAGGCGAGGATTACTTTCTTATACTTGCTTTTGAATTCAGTTGACTAGCCTAGATTCTAAATTTGATTTTGAATTCAGTCACTAATTGCCTACATAGACATTTAAGGGACGCATTTCAAGCGCTGTAACCCGTGATGGCCTAGTGATTAAAATGAGCGAGCTACAATGGTGAGGTGATGCGTTCGAATCTCATCTGCACCCAAAATTTTCAAGTGCAGTGTAGATGCTACTGTGACATCACCAAGATCACTACTACCTAATAGAGAAAGAAATAATTGTGAGGAAAACGATACGTTCTTAAAACCTTTTGAGGTCTTGCGTCATTCAACAACCCACAATGGGCCAACGTGGTTGATTAACTCCGTGTCTACCTACCTTCTTGTAGGACTCAGGGTCCCAGCTGTGGGAACATTAATTCAAGACCAACAAAGAGATAAAAAGCTGTGTTTTTGTTTGGGAAAGTCAAATAGTTATAGAATTTTTTGACGTTTGTTTGTTTTATCTTATGACTAGATGTCCGTTCCGGTATATATAGCACTCAGGGATCTCGTAAATGGCCAACGGTGAAAGAATTTTAAAATCGGTTCAGTTATTCCTGAGAATAACGCTTTCAAACCAAAAACCTCTTCAGCTACCTGCTACGCCACCCGTCGGAAATTGGTCGTACCAACTCAGATTTAGAAACAAATTTGATTAGCATTCAGGTTTACATTCAATGACGCAATCTTAGACACATGCTGTCATGTCAAAGCACGGTACGAAAACTCAAAACTAATATTTTTTCCCGTTTTTGTTACATTCTTCTTTCATGTTCCGCTTCTACTGATTGTAGCGTTATGTTCCTATAGCTTATATAACCTATAGTCTTCGTCGATAAATGGCCTATCCAATAGAAAAAAGAATATTTCAATTTGGACCTTTAGCTCCCGAGATCCCAGAGTTCAAACAAACAAACTCTTCAGCTTTATAATATTAGTATATGTAGATTGGTTTGCATTTGACCATCATTTCGCCATGCGCTCAACGATGGACCGTGGACTGATTCACTCTCGATTTCAAGATATGTCGTCAAGTATGAAACGATGTCACTTTTTTGAGCTACAAGCAGCCCGATAGAAAAAAATTATACGTAGATTATGCAGAAATTATGCCTGAGCAGATGGCGTTAAAATTTGGAACACAGGTTATATTTTTGAATGACACGAAGGCTACTCATTGTATCGGAGAAATCAGCTATAGTCTATACTAATATTATAAAGCTGAAGAGTTTGTTTGTTTGAACGCTAGGATCTCGGGAAGTCCTAGTCCGAATTGAAAGATTATTTTTCTGTTGGATAGTCCATTTATCGAGGAAGGCTATAATAGGCTATAGTACATAACGCTACTATCAATAGAATCGAAGCATGAATCAAGAATGTAACAAAAACGGGAAAAAATATTTTTTTTAGAGATTAGAGTTTTCATATGGTGCTTTGTCATGACAGCATGCGTCTAATATTGCGTCATTGAACATAAACCTTTGCTAGTCAAATTTGTTTCTAAATCTGAGTTGATACGACCAATTTCCGACAGGTGGCGTAGCAGGTAGCTGAACAGGTTTTTTGTTTGAAAGCGATATTCTCAGGAATGACTGAACCGATTTCAGTCATTCTTTCACCGTTGGATATGTACGGGATTCCGATTAGTGCTATATAATGTACCACGGGCGAAGCCGGGGCGGACATCTAGTTATAATATAATAGTATTCATAATAGTAATCATAACAACAAATATCAAAAACTGGCCAAGTATAAGTCAGGTTCACATTATGAGTTTCGTATAAAGTTAAATTTATGGATGCCGAGTGTAGTGATACGGAAACTTCGAAGCGAGCGTTCGATTCGTACTTGACTGGTTTATTTCTCAGAAATGCTTACAACATAATTAAGATAACCAGCCCGATAGCAACACCAAATACGTTCTTAAAAGTAATTTAATTCGCCAATTAGTTCTTCTGAAATTTTATATCTTACGTAAATATTCTAACTCCTAGATATTATGTTGTAAAGGTGACCTAGTAAAAGAAAATACGCAATTTCAACTAAAGCCCCTTTTCAAAATTTCTATGAATAATAATGAAATTACACAATATTTGCAGACTTGTAGCTGGAAAATTTTCCACAGGTATAAAGGAACAATGAAACACTCTACAATCTAAATTGAATCTTGTTTTTAAAGGGCTGGTAAGGTAATAGTTTTAATTAGAACTGAACAAATGTACAAAAACATATGGGTCACAAAAGCTGTATGCGCATTAATGTTACATTTGCTAAGGGACATATTGTTTCCCGCAAGTAAATGGACCTTGATTAGGAGTACTTTTAAAAGCGACCTCTATGAGCATGTGCGTGGAAAGCTTATATTTCCATCAATCAAAATAATTTCGTAGACTAAACGCAGCTTCGTGTGGTGTTCCGATAGGACACTATCGGAATTGTAAAATAATTGTAAAGGGCGTGACTTAATTTTGCATTCGTCAATTTAATTTGGCTATTGTCAGCCTCTTGATATAGAGGGATAAGACGAGCTTGACTATGTGCCTGATGGTAAGCAATACGCTTGTCCATAACAACACAGTCATATTTGACAAAATAGAACTAGTTGAAAATATAAGTCTCCATCCTATCATTAAAGTGCGCGCTTCACCGAGACAAATTATACGGTTTATCTATTTGCAATTTCTTTGAAAACCCTTTAAACAGGAGCTAATGTTTGCATTTTACTCTTTGGTGGTTCTTACCCAGGCAGATATATCCAAGCGTCCTACCACCGCAGATCTTTACGCTTCTGGTGGATTCATTTTAAGTACTACTTGAGAAAGCCTGATTAATACATCCTTTTTTGTAATACAAAAACGATGTATTTTGTATTAAAATACGGTTTACGCTACAGTATTTATAAGTATACTTATATATAGGAACTAAATCCTATGCGAATGATGGCCGAGGTAAGGTAAACGGAACATCAGATATGCACTATGATAAGCAATATGGGACCGATTTTTGTTAATATGAGCGAGACTGATAGAAAAATAAGAGAGATAGATGGTTATACCCAGTAGTGCGATAGAGAGGGATAGAGATGTAGATGATAATGATAATATACTGCACCGCAACCAGTTCCAAACAAAAGAAGCCGTTAAAAAGTTCGATTTAGTTGCTGTCGTAAACAATCCGATAGAAAGAGTGTGCGTTGTTCGGGCAGCCGTCGCTTGTTTGTAGATGTTTGTACACCGTATGTAACGAACGTACAGTTGTTACTGAGATGTTGGCAAAAGTTTCGTAGCAGAGTGCCCTGTAATTTCAGTGGACGGTATAGCTGTGCAGAGGAGAGTGCTTTTACCTAGCGTGAGGGTTGGAAGTTGAGTGCGGAGCGGATTATACTATCCTCTTCTTTGACAACTTAATAAATAAGCAAACCAGTGTCTTATCTGTATCGCTGTATCATTTTTCTAACATTAAAAATAAAATTTGATTAATCGTTTTTTTTGAAGACAATAATATACATTTCGTTATTGTTAATTTCTACAAAATGATTTTGAGGAAATTTAAATAAGACAACCTCTGATTATCTACCAAACACAAAATAATAATCAAAATCGATTAACAATTGTCAGAGCTATAACGTAATATAACATATACAACAAAAGATATACAGCCACATTGAGAAAATACGACATGTATCGGATAATAAGCATCCTTAGTTACTTAATATTGCTATTAAATTTCAGGCTTGAGCCGAAATATCCCGTTGTTATTCAGTAACGATTGCCTTAATTGGTGACCACCATATTTTGCTTATAACATGGGCCAGGTCCAAAGAGCTGGATGTTAAGCTGATGTTACAACAGATTTGCAGCTTTCACCCGCGCGGATATCCCTCTGAATCATGGGAAGGACATGTGCATCAACGGAATTGTTGAACAAGTAACATTAAAACTGTTTTCATTAAATATTTACTAAGTCTGTCCGAGTTAGTGTCACATAAGTTATAATATTCTTATTTTTAAAAACCCTATTATATTTACACAATCACGTTCTTGAAACCTCTAAACCCAAAAACAGAAACAGCATTGGCCTTCAAACTGAAATCACTCTCTCTAAATCACTGCCTCTCTCTACACTATACGCGTCAGCCAGATATTAAAATGATTTCTTTCTTGGTACCCTTTTTAACCCCCGACCAAAAAAAGGGGTGTTATAAGTTTGACGTCGATGTCTGTCTGTCTGTCTGTCTGTCGGTCTGTCTGTCTGTCTGTCTGTCTGTCTGTCTGTCTGTGTGTGTGTCTGTCTGTGGCACCGTAGAGCTCAAACGGATGGACCGATTTCAATGCGGTTTTTTTTATTCGAAGGTTGATATCCGTGCGGATGTTCTTAGCTATGTTTGGTTAATATCGATTCAAGATGGCCGCCTCCACAAAATGGCGGACAAAATATTTCTTTACAACTTATCTCAATATGGGTATCAAATGAAAGGGCTTGACTAGTAGAATACAATACATAATAACACATTTCAAATCCAAGATGGCCGCCACCACAAAATGGCGAATTACATTATTTTTTTCACTACTACCTCAATATGGGTATCAAATGAAAGGGCTTGACTAGTAGAATACTTTGCACTATGACAAATTTCAAATCCAAGATGGCCGCTACCACAAAATGGCGAAATACATTTATTTTTTCACAACTCCTTTAATATGGGTATCAAATGAAAGGGCTTGACTAGCAGAATGTTGTACAGATTACAAATCCGAGGTAGTCGGGGGTTAATCAAAATTTTTAATTTTGTTCTTGTTATTCTCATGAAACATCACTTTTTTAAACCGGAACACAGTAATATTTGCACATTATTACTTGACGATAGGTTAACTAGCAAAGGTATAGTCATACTTTTTGTAGTACTCATTTTATCCAATAAATAGATAGTGGCTTATACTGAGACGCAAGCAGTTCGAAACAAAAGATGTTAAAAAGTTCGATAAATTCGCTGTCCAAATATAACTGACAAAGTTAAGCTAGTCCGTAGCTTCTAGTAACTTCTTTTGTACTCGCCAAATATAAATGTTTCTTTACTACCCGAGACACTAGCACCTCGAATAGAAATTGCCTCATTATTCGGGAGAAAATAGTTTTTTACCTAACATAAAGTAAATAAAATATTGTTACCTAAAAACCGACTCAAAGGTGTGCTAAAGGTGCGTGCTAAAATATAACTTGGATGGTTACTGTTCCTACTTTTATTAACGTTGGCATAAAAACGTAAGACGCGCACGTGATAATATTTGTGAGAAATAGACCAGCATTATTACCTTGAAAACTAAAGTGGTCGTTACACATTTTTTCATGAATTCATAAGGTTTTGTAGTTGTGATGTGGTTGGTCAGTACGATTTAGACCAGTGTTAGACGCTAGACCATTATAAAGCCTTAACAAATGGCGTTTGTGCCTTTGAGCATTTTTCAAAAGTTTGTGACCGCGAAAACAGCGTGAGGAAACCGGCGTGTCCCAAAAAGGCATATTTCAAGATCGTGTATCGTCAGCTAATCAATCGAGCGGTGCTTGCTTGTCTGATTTTTTGACGTGACAACGTCTTATAAATTGGTTTGCCGGGTGACACTTCAAGAAACTGCGTTACGCTCCGCTCACGTTATGCGCTCACAACGAGAGCGAGTGACAGACACGCGTCCCTTCCACTCGGGCATGGTTAGCCCGCCTAAGAGCGAGAGAGACAGACATAAAAAGTGAAAGGCACGCGTCCCTTCCGTAAAATTATTTTACCACTCAAAGTCGTTGTCACGTAAAACTTTCGCCCGTATACCGACTTTACAGGCAACCAATTTTTTTTTGTTATACAGAACGACGGGTCGTATAGGACATGTGTCTCATGTGTCTGACGGTTAGCAAGATGTTTGCCCATAACTGAACACTGCCCAGCTGCTCATGATATTCAAATCACTACCAGGTACAGATCTGCGATTGTCATCTGTGGACATAAGATGATTTATGTATCTTTTCCGTGCCTCTCTACCTGCAAATGTTTGATATCCTTGCCATTCAAATCGAAACACATAACGGTATGTATAATTTTCACTAAAAAGCCATCTAACATCGTAAAAAACTGAGGTACTTTAGATATAGACGGAATAACTTTTAGTAATACTTTTTTTTAAAACAAAACTTGAAAAATAAAGTGTAACAATAGGAAACATTATCACTAAGGGAACCGCTGGATGGAAAAGTTTAAAATATGAAATGCAGGAAAATGATGAAGATCAAATAAGAAGTAGACCTTACTTATACTTCGAACTCCCTTAGTTTTATCTGTTCGTATTCCGTGTATGTAATATTATTGTATAAACTAAAAAAACTTGATCAATCCATCAAAATCCCAGATTGATATAGTTTCCATACTCAACTATAATATTTCCTGAAAAACGGCTACTTAAAGGAAACTTTTCTTCGCTCCTCCAGCGAAGTAACAAATCCTCATTGTTCAAAAGTCTTATAAATCAACGCAATTAGAGGAAGAAAAATTTCGTTCAAACAAGGAAATTGTTACGGCGGGGACAGAATAATTCTCCAGCGAAATAGGCCGAATTCCCAGTAAGCACCTAATCCTATGGACAATGATTCGCACTGGGACTTACTAAGAGTTTTTTCTCATAACTCAAAATGAGATCATAACGTCGCAAATCTCGGGTGGCCTTAAAGAATAACAAAAGAAAAAGCTCAAAATTACGTGGGGCGAGTAATTTTCGGGGCGAGCCACGTGAAATGGTTCCTGTGGGATTCGGCCGGGGACCCTCCGCGATTATGTTGCGGTTTTATAAGCTTGTTATGTTTTACGACTGAAATATAATGTTTACGGATACCCACCTTTCGGGTCGTCAGCCGAATGAGAGCCAGCAACTAATTTATTAAAATTTTCACGATTTGTACGCAAACTGTTTCGCCCGATGAGCTCGTGTTTATTTCTGACAATGTGTTTCCTTTATGACTTGTAAGCTGAAAATACTTTTATCCTGGGGCTACATGTGTGTAAATTTTATATGGTTGTTTTTACCTCGTGATATGAAAACCTATGTTAAGAATATGTAGGACGAGGTCGTGTAAATATACGACCTACGTTTTCTAAAACCCTTATTTTGTTGTTTTTGTTTTTTTTGTTGACTTGGTATGTACTCGTATAATAAATGAACTCTGTATAAAATCCTTCTAATTTTTTAAATGCGAAAATAAAATAGTTTGTTGCTCAATCACGAATAAAATGAACGGATCGGGTTGAAATTTGGAACACGGCTAGAAAATAGTCTGAAAAAGTAAATATGTAGATTACTTTTTATCGCAAAAAAATACGAGAATTTGAACTACGGGGGTAAAACCGTGGGGCACTGCTAGTACTACCTAAATTCTAGCGACGTGTATCGTTGCTCCTATCCCTTTTGTAAGAATTTTGATTTCTAATAGAAAAACATTATTTAAGAGAGACATTTAAGATTTTGGAGGTCCTAATCCTAAGCTCTAATTTAAAAGCCATAAATTTGAAGTTATTACGTACGATCACCAAAACTTTCGCAAACAGCTCCCGTTTGTAGTACCTATGACGCATGTGGCAGCCACCGCTTTCCTTAACCTTGGCATTCACGGAAGAAAGCGACCTGCCACACGACTCTGCCGCCATGAAAATGAGTCTTTATGAGCATGAGTGCTTGGAGGGCTTGAGGCAAATCCACAGTTCGTACCTATTTACTCAAAAAGTTATATCATGTTGGTACTTTAGTCAGTAAAGCTTACTAGCTAAGCCAAATATCTGTTTGCTAAGCTATTTTGTCCCACTTCCTAGTATGCGAAACTAATGCGGATTTATGTTTCTAAGTATTTCAAGTGAAAAAAAACACTAAGGGGATCTGGATGAAATTTACTACATAAATAGATAATAGTCTGCAATAACACATATAATTTTATCCCGAGAAAATAATGGGATCGGGATTTACGTGGCTAAAACCGTGATATGTTACCAGTTAGAAAACGTTTACGGCAATGACGTTCTGACTTTGTAGCATGATAGACAATGCAGGTAAATTGTTCTTCATTTCGAACGAACACGAAGTAATAAGACTGAATTAGTTCGTTCATTCAGTAGTTTGAAAATGGAAACAGACCGTTATTTTCTATGTTCGTTTACGATTGTTGCGCGAACTCTCCAGGGTTTGGAATACGGCTACAGCAGTCATTCGTCGGAGTAGAAGCCAGAGAATAGCGCAGTAAAGTAAATGGTCCTAAGATTTATCTACAGAGATAAAACCTGAGTTTACTTTGCAACCGGTTGGTACCGGCCAATCGGGGGAAGAGCTTTGTAAATTAAAAAGTAAGCGTGGCATTTGTGGATTTTCAGTGCACACCACGTTCAAACTCTGACCTAAGGGTGCAGCTACAGAGATACAACGGACCGCAAACATGGCAAACATAAGCGCAGATTTGTCTGTTATTACGTTCATTACATTTTGTATAGGTAGATAGGGTTGTAAGTCAATTTTCCTTGCGAAGTACTATACTCTTGACAGTAACTCTGTGTTCATGCAAATGTTTGTTACGATATTCTAATTATACGATTACATACCAGTTTGATCTCCAGGCGAAAACATTTTAAGAGCTATTTCTTTTGTAGTATGTTAAACCGTTTTTTTGAAAATACAGAGTAACGGGCGTTGCAAGACATGCGCCAGATGGCAAGCAACACGACAGTCACAGTTGCACGCAACTTTTTCAGCATGGAGCGTCCAAATCATGCCTAACACTACAGTGCCTTTGTCACCCGGAGATGCGAGATAATTTGGCCTGCAATTTATCTGGAAACATTGCTAAAATACAAAACTTACTTAAACTATGTTGTACAGTGCTGCCATAGTTAGGTTAATTGCTCATCACCAGGCGTACTAATACTTGGTATTTTCCTTCTTTCTTCCGAAAAACATTTTTCATTTCACATTTCTCGTACAGTCCTCCGCGTTGTTGCGTAATTTCAACTTTTTTATTGCACCAATAACTAGTATTTGCAAGTTAGCGTCTTCTTGGCTGCACCCTAATATTGGCTTAATGTACTGTTATTTACGTGAGAGCTCTCTTATTAGCCGCTGGGCAATTTCTTTAAAAACTCGAGCAAGTTTTCCTTTTTGAACGGTCTAACAACCGACCGCGCTCAGAGTATCTCATAAGTAGGGTCACCAGACAGGATTTGAAATTATAAAGGATAGGCCATAGAGATTCAATTCAATGGGATAGGCGCACAAAAATTACATCGATGGCGGAAATATTAGGTACTGTACTACTTTTTGGTCGTTACGTGCGCCCATATGAACGAAAACTTTATTCTAGTAGGGAGAGTATAGGCTATACTATATGTATACTGCTGCTGATCGGGAACTGCTGATCTGGTGCGAATCCCTTGCGCCCCTTGTGTTTTTGAAGTCATTTGCATAAAACTTAAAAACGGTAAAGAAAAATATTGTGAGAAACCGTCATTTTCCTAGAATCTTTCGGGGTCATGCGTCATCCACTAACCCGCAATGGGTCAGGGGTCAGGGTGGTGGATTACGGCCTTAACTCTCTCCTTGCGAGAGAAGGCCCCGAATCCCAGCAGTGGGGTTCTTATGGATGAAGTCTTAGTCGACAATTTAAAGTCAAGTTTTTGTAGTCCTACGTAAAATGCCAAAAAATATAGTTCTCGGTTCATATGCATATCCAATGGCATAAAAATAACTAGACTGTAAAATAAAATGTTTAGTAACATCTTTGCCCAACAAAGTATTTTCTGCAGTTTTAAATTCTGCAGGTTTAATTTCTTTAAAACTGCAAATATTCTTTGAAACTACAAAAAAATGGAACTTTGAATTTATGCGGTGAAAGTTTCTGGGTAACGTAATAACGTACTAACGACACTGTACTCTTTCGAAATTCATCGCTTAACATCAGGCGAGATGGTGGTCAAGGGCGAACCTATTACAGTAAAAAATAAAATAAAAAAATTACAGAATGTGACGAACTACGAAACGAACGAAAAATGGAACTTCCCATAAAACTCCAGATGTTTGGTCAGCCTACTGTATAACTTTGAGAGTTATTTGGTAAACAGAATTGTTTATGGTTTAATTAAGGTCAAGTTTGTTTTTATAGGTTTCGTACTCGAATAAGGTGAGTATTAATTTTGAGGAAGTTGTTTTTCTCAAGTAGGTATTTAGATGGGACGTATATAAAATGTCGGACGATTACTGGGCTCTGTAAAACTATTAAAAATTATAATTTCAGTGGTGGTTCATTGCCTAGTATGTCGGTTTTCACAACCGTGAGTTCGTAATTCTGAATTGGAAGAATTGAAGAAAAATATTGAGATTATCTAGTATATTTCGAGAAAAAGTTATTTGATGAAATTAGATGAAATCCTCTCGGGCTACGCATTCTAAATTTTAGAATAAAATAGAAGAAACCTGACAAGCATTATACGAGTATGATATGTCTTTATTACAATTATTATGTACTGACCCAATTGTATATGTCAAATTTATTTCTTTACATTTTTATGGGATCTTTGCCATCACTCACTAAAAATTCGCTGTAACTATAAAATTTCGTTTGATCGATAAGCCAGCACTTTTCCATAAATTATTATTAATAATTCCACTATCATCCGTATGTAGTAAATCTATAGAACGTGGTAATCTCAGAAACTATTGGACCTATTTCAAAATTCTTTATTTCCTTAAAGTTCTTGGATATGTATGGTGAGTAGCGGTGCAAAATCAGTTTGCAAACTCAAAATTACAACAATTATGATTATGAACAAACCCTGTATTCCAACCTATTATAATTATATCGTTTCCATTGTTAGTTACTTTTGGAATATAGAATCAGTTCTATGTTCTATAGCAAATTTATAGCAGTTTGGATTTATAGGATGTGTTTAAAATGAAGAAATTCCAGCTAGTTGTGTCCATTTCTCGGCAGTGCCTAAAATTTCAGTCCCCGGTGGTACACAGAGTGTTCAATACGAGTAGTGTTAGTTGACACAGCAGCGTGTCATCAGTCAACACCCTTGTCCGCGCACAGGTCAACGGAGCTTAGCTTCCCAGCAACATTTCCGACATGATGTTGCTACCATCGATATACATCAAAAGATGTGCCCTGAGCATTTGAAATTAATAACAAACTGAGTGTCTACAATTACATTATTATACATTTGGTGTTTACAATTACCAATCTACTTGACCCCCAGAATCGCTAGCGGCGAGGTATGTTGCGGTTCTACGAATAGTGGTAAAAACGTCGGCGATCACCGCTACCTCCAAGCTACTAGAACGGAAAGAGTGAGCTCACTCTTCCTAACGATAACATAATTCCGTGCGCCTGAAGTTTGGGAGGGCACATCCGTTGATTTATATCGATGGTTTCTACTATCTACGTAATAGCCCATTTAGTATAACTGAGCTGAGTAACAACTAAAGTTATTACGATCCTAAATTGAAAACTGCCCACGGTATAAACTGTTACTATGGCTAAGCACGAATCTCTTTAGATATAATTGGTACCTAACTCTAAATCCTTATTTCATACTGGTATTATTACATCGCACTTTCAGATCCCGTTCTTTCCTCGAGATACAAGTAGTTCACCCCCATTATTCCCATTCCCATTATTGTCTATCTATGTATACCTACCTACCTACTAAATGTCATTCAGATTCGAACGAAGAAGTTAGACGCTACCTTTGTGATAAGAACGTCTATGTTGTGGAATGCGTTGCCGGAGTGAGTTTTCCCGATAGTAACAATCTGGTGTCTTCATCCCTCCATCTTAGACCGCATCGCTTAATATCTAGCGAGATAGTGGTCTAGTCTAGACCTATTAAAGTTAAAAAAACGTTCTAGTTTTGTTTGAAAAAGTGAAACACATCCATACACACAAGATTTCGCATTTATAATATAAGTAACTGCAACGAATCTGCATGATCTAATACCACCATACCTTTTTTACTATCGGACTAATCGAAAAAGCGACATTGTTTCAATGTTGACGTTTCATTGACGAAACGAACGAAGAGGTTTGATTCTACTTTTGTGATAAGAACGTTTCCTCGATGGCGGTCAAGTTGAAGCTTACAATAGGTAAAAAAGTAAGGATAAATATGATAATGACGAGCAAGACCGTGGGCCAGAGCTAGTTTACAGTCCTTGGTCCGTCGCGGGTCGCGGTCGGCGTCACACGGCAAACGAGGCAGGCTGTCTCCCGGTAATGTGGCGGACTGACTGCACGAGATTTATGAACGTGAAACAAGATCATTAAAGTGCTTGTTTATTTCCTCTACTGAAAACTAGAATTACTAAGTTAACAATAAAGATTACCTATGTACTGTTACCACTGTTACAGTATTATATTAACTGTATGATGAAATTTCCTTAAACAGCTTATTTTATGTTTCCTGATCCACTTTCTTGTCGATTGGGCTATAAGAAGCAAAAAGGTTTTTAAAATTCTAAATGATAGTTTCAGAGAAGAGCGCGTTAAAAACCAAACTCTTTGGCGTATCCCTAAGAGTGGTCTCTACCAGGCAACTTCCGGATAAATAAGATAAATGAAGAATAGGAAGACAGGGATGTCCACATAAGGAGTGGCGGAAATTTATGATTCTGGAATTTTGAACTAAAATATGAACTAGCTATAAAATATAATACTACGAACTAGTGTTCAGAGAGTAGTCCAAATCAATATATTATCCAATATTAGTCTATTTTCAATTTAACAATGAACAAAATAATATTTTTGTTGTTAAAGTATGTGTAGTACTCAATGTTTTTTAAATACTTTAATGTATTTTTAAGTGTAATAAAAAAAAAAACATTCTGCACGCGTTCTTAATTAGTGTGCGAAATTTAATCCGTCCGCGTAATTTTCGTAAAAAAGGTATTAATAAATAGATTATAGATATGTATAAGAATAAGGTCAAATATCTACGAACATCTTGCTGGCTTGACTGTGTAGCCTTCATTTCACATGCCACGGATGCTACCGGCGATTCGAGGCCGTGCCGGAATTCAGTCTAGAGATATGACACCCGAAATAGGTCAAGAGGGCGCATTCAGTGCACCACAGTAAATTGTACGGTTCTAGACATCACCGACGTTGCCTATTCTCCACATTTAAATGCAACACGCCTACTATGAGTTACTGCACCCAACTATTTACATACAATTTGAATAAATATTGGTGGACATTTCACACACAACACCATCTGACCCCAAACTAAGCGAAGCTTGTACAGCAGCCAGCTGATACAATCAGTATATTGGTTTGTTCTTTGTTCCGGTTTGAAAGGAAATATTTCCAGTGACGTAAAAGTGCATAGAGATAACACATCTTATATCTAGATGACGAGTACAGTGCGGTGGTAGGTTATGATTTGGACTCTTTATGTTTCAACAGCTGCGTGACACTGTGCTGTTTTATAGTGCATACATTCAAGGACATGTCCTGCTCGTCTCCTCACCCTTAACTATAAAAAAAACAGTACTAATCTGCTAATCTCAAGGTGGTGTTGGTATTCTGAACATTGAGCCGTAAGTCGTGGATTCGATTCCCAATCGAGAGAAACATCTGTGTGATGAATACGAATGTTTGTTTCTTATGGGTGTTTCTATGTATTTACACGTATGTAATATTTATTGGTGGTGGTGGTGGTGGACAATTCACACACAACACCATCTGACCCCAAACTAAGCAAAGCTTGTGTGATGGCAGCCAGATAGCTGATATAATACATATATAGTTTTAAATACATACTTATTATACATAGAAACACCCAGACACAGTGCAAACATTTGAATTCATCACACAAATATTTGCACTGGGTGGGGATCGAACCCACGACCCTTGGCTTCGCAGGCAGAGTTACTACCAACTAAGCTACTAGGCCAGTCATGTATCATGTAGGCTATGTGGCTTACATGGTATAATTTTTTTAAGCAGATATGTAGCAGCGGGGTGAACAGGACAAATAAATAAATATTGGTGGACATTTCACATTCAACATTGTCTAACCCTAAAGTAAGCAAAGTTGTACTATGGAAGTCAGATAGCTGATATAATACTTATATAGTTGTAAATACATACTTACTATACATAATATATGATCATCCAGACACAGTACAAATATATGTTTTTTTTTTTAAATAAAGAGTGACGAGACGATCAGGACATGTGCCTGATGGTAAGCAACATGCCTGACACATAACAGCACAGTGACACGCAGCTATTGGAACATGGAGAGTCCAAATCATTACCTAGCACTGCACTGCGCTCGTCACCCAGAGATCTAAGATCTTATATCTCTAAGCACTGTAATTTCTCAAAAAAAATGCACTGGGTGGGAATCGAACTCACGACCCGCTTCGAAGGCAGACTTACTACCAACTACGCCACGAGGCCAGTCAAATTTATAATTTAAAAGAAACATTGCTATTTAAACCAGAACACATCTTTACACTTTCCTACATTTCGGTAGAATAACTGCAAATTTATAGCGTACGATTTGAAAATGACATTTAAACCGATATTTTTTACGTAATCTTAGCTTTTTAAATCTTGGACCGTAGTGTGTGCATACTCACATTGACAATCTTCACTCATTTTTACACAGACAACATAACAACATCAGCATTTTCTTTACTTTTCCCATACAAATATACTTAGCTAAATCACATAGAATCAGAATAGCAAAGGAATACAAACATAAAAATAAATTAAGAGTCGATACGATTTTGTATTCGATCGTAAAATAGCTGAATGATTTATGCAAACACTTTCTCCCCCACAGAAAGCATTCGTCAATGGTATTCTGTCGATCTCCATAGGAATTTCCATCAACAAAATCCATCGATGTAGAAATTATTATGGACGCACAATAATGCTGCGGTGATAACAGAAAGTCGTAGTTTTGCACGGTAGCCTCAGTAGGCCTCAGTATGTTCCTACACATCAAATTTGACCATTGTGAGGTAGTGAGTTCTAATCCTGCAACTTTGACTATTTTACATATTCTGTCATCACTACTGGATATAATGATGAAGGAATCCATAGTTACGCAATTAGATTGTACCAAGAAGATCTCGACTCTCTCCTAGTGAGAGAAATCCCTGCGTCTCGACTGTGGACGAGTCATAGAAGAGGGTTATGCCTTTTGCTCTGTGGAATAGGATGTGCATACAATGATGAAGACATAAGGGAATTAACACATTCTGTTACACAACAAGAACAAAATTAAAAATTTTGATTAACCCCCGATTACCTCTGATTTGTTATCTGTACAACATTGTACTAGTCAAGCCCTTTCATTTGATACCCATGTTAAGGGAGTTGTAAAAAAAGAAATGTATTTCACCATTTTGTGGTACTGTGGTACGGACATATTGTATTTGAAAATTGTCATATTGCAAAATATTCTACTAGCCAAGCTCTTTCGTTTGATAGCCATATCGAGGTAAGTTGTGAAGAAATATTTTGTCCGCCATTTTGTGGAGGGGGCCATCTTGTATAGATATTAACTAAACATAGCTAAGAATATCCGCACGGATGACCTTCAAATAAAAACCGCATCGAAATCGGTCCATCCATTTCTCCGTCCAATTTTCCGTACAGAATTTTTCTAAGTCTCTTTTTTTGCTCTAAGTTATGGCTTCATGTTTAGAGTTGGAAAATGCATCGGCGAGGGGTAGGAGGTCAATAAGCGAGGGGAAAACTTTCCGGGCCCCCTACAACTGTCAGCGCAAGTTATTCACCCCATGTCAACTAGGGTTAAAAAGTTATCGCCACGACTCAATAGGAGAAAGCAATAACTCTATCGGGCTACCAAGAAACGGTATGCGTCGCAACATCTCAATCTACTAATTTCAACGAGAATTTTGTAAGGACCTTCTAGTGGATTGAGGTCCAACGATTTCAAGAAATAATTTGTTGTATGTTGAAAATTAGAAAATTAACTTTGTTATTTTTTAGGGTTCCGTAGCCAAAGGGTAAAAACGGGACCCTATCACTGAGACTTCGTTGTCCGTCCGTCTTTCACCAGGCGGTATCTCAAGAACGGTGATAGCTGGATAGTTGAGATTTTTACAGTTGATGTATCTCTATTGCTGCTATGACAATAAATATGTTTGCCGAGAAAATTACAGGGCTTAGAGATATAAGATCTTAGATCTCTGGGTGACGAGCGCAGCGCAGTGCTAGGTAATGATTCGGACTCTTCATGTTCCAATAGCTGCGTGTCACTGTGCTGTTATGTGTCATGCATGTTGCTTACCATCAGGCACATGCCCTGATCGTCTCGTCACTGTTTATTAAAAAAAAACAAAATAAAATGAATGATCAAAGGGGCTCTCATACAATAAATGAGGTTTTCGCCGTTTATTTGGGTTATGTACCATTAGGCACGGAACCCTTTGTGCGCGAGCCCCATTTGCACTTGGCCGGTTTTTTACATTCTTTTTAACCTTTTTAAAATAAATGCTTCGTTGATGTAGGTGCTTAATTCGGTTCAGTATAAATTCTACAATGCGTATGAAAAATTACAAAATACCTACATAAAAATGCATACTAGTAACATGTGATAATTCCGGCGACGGTGGTAATTCTCTGTTTTGTCCTAGCTACATTCCAGTCGCTATCAAGACAAATAATTGTTGATGGACATTTACATTAGGTATACCTGGCTAGATAGTGCTAAGCAATGCGTGTGCTATTGAACCTATAAAGCTGATATAATACACACAGTTTTGAATACACAACTATAATACATAGACACACCCAAAAATATTGGTGGTGGATAAATATTCACCATTATCATTCAGATCAGTGGACATTTCAAACACAAAACCATCTCACCCCAAACTAAGCAAAAGTTGTACTATGGGAGCCAAATAGCTGATATAATACAGCTAAAAAATAAAATAAAATGAATGATCAAAGGGGCTCTCATACAATAAATGAGGTTTTTGCCGTTTATTTGGGTTATGTACCATTAGGCACGGAACCCTTTGTGCGCGAGCCCCATTTGCACTTGGCCGGTTTTTTTTAAATCTTTTACATAAATAACCATTCAATAATAACTTATATTAGAGAATACAAACATATTTATGTTTGTTTTCTCTCACTGCCAGCTCTCCGCTGATTGTGATTTGATTGTGGATGTGATTTTCACGAACAAACATCAAAACTTTTAGATTTTTAATATTGGTAGAGTACGATCGGCTTAAAAAACATGAACATTCTTTTGAACCTTTTTAAAATAAATGCTTCGTTGATGTAGGTGCTTAATTCGGTTCAGTATAAATTCTACAATGCGTATGAAAAATTACAAAATACCTACATAAAAATGCATACTAGTAACATGTGATAATTCCGGCGACGGTGGTAATTCTCTGTTTTGTCCTAGCTACATTCCAGTCGCTATCAAGACAAATAATTGTTGATTGACATTTACATTAGGTACACCTGGCTAGATAGTGCTAAGCAATGCGTGTGCTATTGAACCTATATAGCTGATATAATACACACAGTTTTGAATACACACACAGTTTTGAATACACAACTATAATACATAGACACACCCAAAAATATTGGTGGTGGATAAATATTCACCATTATCATTCAGATCAGTGGACATTTCAAACACAAAACCATCTCACCCCAAACTAAGCAAAAGTTGTACTATGGGAGCCAAATAGCTGATATAATACTTATATAGTTTTAAATACAAACTTATTATACATAGAAAAGACCCAGGCACAGTACAAATATTTGAATTCATCACACAACCATTTGCACTGGGTGAGGATCGAGCCCACGACCCACGGCTTCGCAGGCAGACTTACTACCAACTAAGCTACCAGGTTAGCCTAAACGTCACATACATCCTAATAAAACAAGTGTCAGTATTCATTACAGAAATATTTGTCCTGGGCGGGAAAACTTTCATAATGATGTCGGAACTATCCTAGTATTACAAAAGCGAATTTTGATGTTTTGAGTCTGAACAGATTATGATAGTTACTTTTTATCACAGAGAAATAACGGGAACGGGTACAGTGCGGGTAAATCGTGGGTGGATGCTAGTATACCCATGTATACTGTACTGTTTTTGGGTAACCTGAACCTCAGTAAGAACGAGTAAATCCCAGTTATGGTAAATCGATTTTTAAGAAAAAGTTCCGTCTTTGAAAATGTAAATTGATTTTAGACCCTCGAGGGTGTTTGCAGCATGTTTGTTCAAAGTTTTCAGACACCGTCTTTTGGGAATCCATCTGCATGTGGAAATTGTATTCAATAAAGTTGCACACAAGCTTTTGCTGAACGAATCCTTAGGGGTTTCATATTCTATCGTTGGCAGAATATAGAAAATTGCATCACACCGATATAATAAAGCTGGAAATTTATATGTGTGTGTTCATTTTGTGTTTTTGCTCCCCTCCTGTGGTTTATTGCACTGATCTAAGTACATCTTTGCAACGCAACAACGTAAAATGACTTAGGAAGACATTTTGTAAGAGATCTATTTTCTCCCTATTTTCCAGTGTGACAAATAGACTCTGAAAAATGTTAAATGCTTTTTCTAGGATTAAACTATACAATACAGACATAGTTATTGTACTTTTATTAATGAATATGGTGTAGGAGTGATATTTCCCGGGTGGACAAAAGGTACAACGGATCACATTGTCAGTAGTCAAGATACAATTACACCGTTTTACATAAGAAGGGGTATAATATGTTCCTAAGTAACAAAAGCAGTGAGTGTGTTTCGTCGAGATTTAACGGTCGAGTACGCCTAGCAAGAAATCGTCCCAAAAGATTAAGAAGAAAGAAAGTTCGATCGCTATCTTACTTGATGTAAAGCGACGATGTGTTCTAAATTGAAACTGATTCACTCTAGATTTGAAGTCACCCAGAGATCAAGTTTCGGCTGGTCTAGTCGAGAGAACGGCGACTGCTGATCCGGAGACCCCGGGTTTAAAACCACGCTCACCACTGCCTTTTCCAAGTCATGTGTGTAATACCGCTAACTTAAAATGGTGAAGGAAAACTGACATGAACCTAGAATCTTTCGAAGGCAAGTCATGTCACCCACCAACCCGCACTTTGTCAGCGCGGTGGATTATGACCTCGATTCTCTCGTGAAAACATATTATTGGCACCATATGGCTGTAGAGATACTTGGGAATAAACACACACACTTACAAAACCATCTTACCAAGATTAGTGTGATTATCCTGGTGATGTGTAAACAAGGTCAGAGCTCAACAGTCGCAAGTCACTTCAATTATTAAGCACTGTACCTGAGGCAGGGCTAAAGGAGAACCTTTCAGCCTAGTTAATTGTAGAACACAGGCTATGCCCGCTCCATAAATCTGCGTCGACTTAACGTCGGCAAGTGAAATATTAACCGCTTGCCCGTTTTGACGCCCAGACACTGCGATAAATAACTAATATAGCCTACTGACTGCAAAACTGGAGGCGCCAGTTGATACTTACAGATTTTTAAAGGAATATGCTAACCAATAGGCTAGCTAGATAGATAGCTAGCGTGAGCAATAGATGAATAATAGATGAAGAATGACAAATATGTAATGTACACGACAAATATTAATACTGGATATATCATAGGGACATTCATTACTTAACGTGGCGGCCTTAGGGGTGGCGAACAGGGCAATCGTCCGGGGCCTCGCTCTTGCAGGAGCCTCGCGCAAAAACACAAGAATATTGAAAAAAAGCGGCCAAATGCAAGTCTATTTACAAAGATGTTAATATTATGTGGCGTTTTCAGAATGACAAATGTGGGTTAAGGATGGGTATTGGAAAATGACAGATTATTAACATTGAAGTACGCTTAACAAATCTCTATCACAATGATATCAATACCACCAGTGGTGAAATCACGATCAATTTTTGACAGGAATTTTCATTCATCTGACATTCCAAAAACACCTCATTAGAATAAATTGCAGCTGTGATTCTGCGGCAACGTAAGTCACAAGTAATATGCCACTTCCTGATTTTAAACGTTCTTGTTTTCAAATATGAGTCGCCTACGCCACAGAAAGGATGCTTTCGCATGAGTTAGAGATTTACGGCTAATGTGCTAATCTTGTTTTGTCATCAGAATTTAGAATTTGGGGTATTTTATAATATACAAAGTATATTCTAATTATATCATTAATTCTAAGTATATTATTATATAAGTATTGTGAAGCTTGCCACTAACACCTGAAATGATGACCACGACCACTCTATCAAGAGTGATACCGACGAAGAAGAAGAATATTCCCATAGCTGGGATTCGGAGCCTTCTCTCACTAGAAGTGTCAAGGTTCAGTCCACCACGCTAGTCACGTGTGTGTGGCTGGGTAACGCTTGTTCTTATAAGATGTCTGCCTTAGGCATACCGGTTTCCTCTCGATGTTTTCCTTCACCGTTGAAGTGTAGAGATGATAAAGTTGTAAAAATGCACTTGAAAAATACTCAGACAAGGATTCGTACCTACCATATTTATGAAATTAACGATATCGTTATTTCACGATAATGAATCGGACTTTGTATTAGTCAACTGCATTTTATCAAGAAATATTGGTGTCATGACTGTAGTTCATTCATTAACTCATTGTACAACACTTTACTCTATACGTGAGTAATCAATCCCAATATAAAAAAAAACTATGACAGGAATAAATCGATCATCACACAAATATTAAAAAGGCGCAAGCTTGTGTGTTTGTATGCGTGTATGTTGGTTTATACGTACTATGTTACGGTTGAATGGATTTGATTGAAATTAAATATGTTGTAAGTATATACACATAGGCTGCTTTTATCTCATTAAGGCGCGTCCTTGAACAACGTAAGCTGTTTTGTAGAATGTTTGCACTTACTTCTCTAATTTTTAATTAAAAAAATACATTGAATTCTGCAAAATCTAGATACTAAAACGTTTTGTTTTTGTTACTGAATGTAATCTCCTCACATCAAAATTGCAGAAATTAGAAATAAACATTATGAACGCGCATCTACTTGTAAAGTCGCCATTGTTTGGATTTTATACTTCTACCAAGGAACGTTATGGTAGAAATATTTTTCCAAAAGACCAATATTGTTTACTGAGAATCTATTTTAAAATCTACTTAGGTTTTAAAATATGTCTAAGTTGCATTTTTTCTAGCAAACTTTAAATAAGTTAAGGGTCACTTTTGTACTGTTTATATCATTTAGTAGGTCCAGGGTATGCGCCTTAAGTCAATATTTGTCTATTTGTTAAGCCAGGTGTTGCTACGGGGCGCCGCTAGTACAAAATATCTTGATTGAATTATTTTTCCTTGCCTTTTTATTGTCTAAGTACGACTATTTCGCTACATGAGCCGGATCACACGTCATGTTTCAATATAACATTCCGCATATTCCGATGAGCTCACCCGTATAAGTAGGCCATAAGCTCAGTATTTAGATAAAGTGAGATTAAAACCACGTGCAAATCAGTCACTACACAGTGACAAGGTGAATAAAGTGTTATTAAATTTATTCTAGCTATAAATTATTGGTCTGCGACTTCGATCGTTTAGAATTCGTAAGAATGACTAATCCTTAAAGATTTTAATTTCGTATTTCAAGTTGCAGATGTTTTTGTAGTGGTAGGACTCTTGGCAGAGTCCGCCTGGGGAAGTACCACACCTTTGCCAGTTATTCTACCGCCAAGCAGTAATGTGTTCCGGTTTGCAGGGCAATGTTTCCAGAGAAATTACAGGGCTTAGAGATATAAGATCTTAGATCTCTGGGTGACGAGCGCAGTGCAGTGCTAGGTAATGATTTGGACTCTTCATGTTCCAATAGCTGCGTGTCACTGTGCTGTTATGTGTCAGGCATGTTGCTTACCATCAGGCACATATCCTGATCGTCTCGTCACTCTTTATATAAAAAAAAAAAAATGTTAGCAAGTTTTTATTATAGATTGTAGGTAGAGATTTTCTACGATAACATGGCCCGCTCCTCCAAATTACTGTTTCAATGTGTGTAGTCACATCCTTATGAAAGAGTTTGTATGTAGTTGTAATTATTCGTCTTCAGTAGCAGTACGCACACATGCGTGGTGGTGCGTTGTATATAGGTACTTTTACAAATACTTTCAAACATTTTGAATTCTGGAGGGGCGGGTCATGTTATCGTAGTAAATCTATATAGCTGTAGGTATATAAGGTCTAAGGGTTTTGAACTGATCCGTTTAGCAGCTCCGAGGAAATTAAGCAACAAATATCCAAATATTCACTTTTGTGCTTCTGCTGTTGGTGGTCAACCACCACCGTTTCGAACACAGATCACTATATTTCGAAAGATGTTATCAAAAATGACATACACTGACACCACAGTTTGTTTTTTACACTGAAATTTTATTTTTTGATGACACGTATCAATGGCAATAAACATTTTTCCCATAATTGTCATTAAAAACCTATTTTCAAATCTTTCTGAAGCAAAAGGACATTTCATGAGCATAGGGTCCAAATTGCTAGCGAAGCATTAGATACTTTGTACCCCGATGAGTGGGCCCATGATATACGACCGCCGTCGCATACGTTCAGTTTTTACCCCGAAATGATGATGGGCCGACATTGACCCGGATCGATTACCCCACTGCCTCAATTTTCTAGTTAATTTCGGGAACATTCTGCCGGTAATTCGTTGATCGAGGGGGTAAGGGAAAATCGAGGAAGCCTTTTCCTTTAGGCTGTTTCAATTTCATTAAGTATTAGGAATTTTGGACGGTAGTTTTTTTACAGTATAGAGTGAAAAGACGAGCAGGAGATGTGCCTGATGCTAAGCAACATACCTGCCACATAAACAGCACAGGGACACGCAGCTATTGGAACATGAAGAGTCCAAATTATTACCTAACACTGCACTGCGCTCCTCACCCAGAGATATAAGATGTTTTATCTCTATGCCTTCGAGCCGGAACACAGTATTGTTTACTGCTTGGCGGAATATTAACTGGCAAAGGTATGGTACTTCCCCAGACGGAGTCTGCAAAGAGTCCTACCACTACAAAATATTACTGTCCTGATATTATTATTACATAATATAAAAAAATATCGCTCCGTGTGTATGTATGTATCTCTCTGCCTATGGAATCGTAGCTACCAAACGTAAACACCGTTTGTTTTTTTTAAAGAGTAATTAGCCGAAAGTAATCTTAGCTATGTTTCATCAAAATTATCAATTATCAGTGAAAACTGTATTTGGCTTCAGTGTTTCTACTCATCTAAATTTTATGATTGTGAAATGCTGTTTGTTTTCCATTTAGAATTAAAAAAAACATCGGTTGAGCTATTTCAAAATTATCAGCGCTTTTGTTAGCTGCGGTAGATAGACATTTTAGACGCAGGATGGATATTTGTTCTACTTGCAACATGGTTACTCTCATTGACAACAAACCTGAAGCTGTTGAAGACTGTAAGATTTTCTACTGTTAAAAAAGCTAACTTTTGTATAAACAACTGTGCTTAACATTTAATAAGGCTTTTAATTTCAAAACGATTCCTTTTCCAAGCCGATATAGTTGTAGAGGTCACTTACTGTTAAGAAAAGCGAGATAAATACATGTATTGTTATGATTTTAGATACACATCATGATTCTTAAAATATTGTAGTAAACCATTTCCGTAGTAAGGTTGTGTAGAAGAAGAGATCGCTTTTATCTATAAAGCCGCCGATTGTAATATTAGTTTAAATTGTTTTTCTGCTCCTGTATAAGTGTTTTTGTTTTGATATGTACGAGTACAATAAAAATTACCTATCTAAATAAGTATATTTTGAAAACAAAATGTCTGCCGAAATTTAGGCTTTATCTAGACTAGTTTCTAAACAGTTCCTTTGCCGCCTTAGACCAAGTCCGGTTTTCATGGCTGACTGATATCCTTACATCTATAGATGTAGGTACCCGAAGCTTTGTGCGAATGTTATTCGAGTTTACGGTAACTGTTAACTTTACTGCCGGCGTAAATCGCGGGTTTATTCATCGTCTCTCCTCGAGCATGAAACAATAAACTTCAGGGTCTCCTATGTCATAAATATCGCATTACTATAAGTGGTGATAATAAAATTTTAACGATATTACCCCATAATGCCGAGGATTTGCCTAGGAGCGTAATTTCTGAATACAACACTCATAATCACTCTGAGATTCGTAATAAACTGTGGATGTGGAACGATTAGCTGTTAATGTTG
Source organism: Ectropis grisescens (assembly GCA_017562165.1). Taxonomy (NCBI): domain Eukaryota; kingdom Metazoa; phylum Arthropoda; class Insecta; order Lepidoptera; family Geometridae; genus Ectropis; species Ectropis grisescens. Next base: position 14,059,729 of record CM029784.1, read on the forward strand.
GCCTTGGGGACAGCGCCTTGAAAACAAGGGTGTTAAATGAGTATAAAAATACGAGTATAATAAGTACGAGCGGAGTGGAGCGCTCCGCCGATTATATTTTTTCCGGGATGACAAGTAGTCTATGTGCTAATCCATACTATACGAGGGTCAAACTGAAAGTTCTTAGAACTGGCCACTTATAAACAATATAATAAAAAAATAATTCTATAATTTGAAAATAGAACTCTTTGCCAATATTACTGAGTATATACTTCATTCATTTGTCATTTGTTTTACGATTTGGCGGCAAATTGAAAATTGTCTGTGTCACGTCAACATGAATTTAACACGAGAAAATTTTCGTGCAATGATTTTTTTATGACTTTCGATGTCATTTAAGTCAACAAGAAAGTTATGATAGACTACGATTGGCCTTTCACGATGAAGCCCCATCTCGTGCGACTGTTTACAACTGGTTTAATGAGTGTTGGGAAATAAGAACGCAACCACATTCTTCCATAAGTTGGCAACACAGTTTGCACTTAGTATATTTTCTTTCATTGTAAGCTGTTAACCCTTTCATGTGTCGACAAGGCAATATACGTTTCTTGCATTTTCTAAATAATCGTTTATTATTTCCACCTAAATATCAACATGGTAGCAGAGCGTGGTTGATTGTTACTCGTGGAAATATAAGAAGAAGTAAACGCAGTGAAAACTAAGAAAACCGGCCGGCGTATTTTGTTCGTCATACATTTTGAGGTTACCGGGGCGGCGTGCTCGGCGTCAGAAATCAAGTACCTACATGGGAATAATTGTCATAAATACGCATTGAAAATGTCGAATTCAGGTTACAATCCATTCCACATCGACAGACTAGTTGGAAGAGATAACTATGCCAGTTGGAAGTTTGCAGTCCAAGCATATTTTGAACTCGACGACTTATGGAGTTGTGTTACCGGTATCAATACTGACAAAACTAAAGAAACCAAGGCAAAATCTAAGTTAATTTTATTACTGGACCCTATTATTTATGTCCATGTTCAGAATGCAACTACTTGTAAAGAAGTCTGGGAGAGTTTGGAACACGCTTTTGACGACAGCGGGTTGTACAGGAGAGTAGCCTTGTTGAGAGACCTGATAACAACTACATTGGAATCTTCTCGAAGTGTAGATGATTATGTTAATAAAATAATGTCGACCGCCCACAAGCTCAGAAATATTAAGTTTGACATTGATGATGAATGGCTTGGTACACTGATGTTAGCCGGCCTCCCTGAAGCTTATAAGCCCATGATTATGGGACTGGAGAGCTCTGGCATCAAGATAAGTGCTGATTCGATAAAATCTAAACTCCTGCAGGAAGTTCAATGCTCAGATAATTCAGCATTCTTCGCAAGGAAAAATGTCATTCAAAGAAATCAACATGATTCAACAAAGGTCTACAAAGGACCCCGATGTTACAATTGTAACAAGCATGGACACTTTGCTAAAAATTGTCGTGCTCGGAAAAAGAAGACTGTAGATAACACAGATGGAAATAAAGGTTTTGTTGCAGCTTTTTCAGCATCTCCTCAGATAATGAATCCGGACCTGTGGTATGTGGACTCGGGTGCTTCTATGCACATGACAAATAGACGAGACTGGATGTATGATGTCACAAGTCCACCGATACCCATCATAACTGTTGCCAGTAAGACACCACTACCTGTGGAAAGTATGGGAAAGGTTAATTTATTGTTGAATGGTAATAAAGAAAGTAAAATTCAGGTAAGACAAGTTTTATACATACCTAAACTTGCTGCAAATCTTCTGTCAGTCAGTGCAATGGTGAAAAATGGCTGTAATGTAAAGTTTAGAGATGAAGGTTGTGATATCTATGATAAAAATGGAAGGCTGTTGTGTTCAGCTCAACTAATGAACAATTTATATCTATTAAATACACACAGAGAGGTATTTTCTAATCTGTCTTGTTCAGATAACTTAAATGATTCTGTCCTGTGGCATAGACGCATGGGACATCTGAATTTTTCAGATGTTAGCAAGCTGCCAGAATGTGCCGAGGAGTCCAGCCGTTCTCAGACAAAAATAAAGGTTCTATTACTTGCACTACCTGTCTCTCGGGGAAACAGACCAGATTGCCCTTTAACAACATTGGCTCAAGATCTTCACAACCACTGCAGCTGGTCCACACTGACCTATGTGGACCAATGGAGCAAGAATCTTTGGGAGAAGTTTTCAAAGATTACAAAAACAAAGTAGAGAATGAACAAGAGAGAAAAATAAAAGTAATTCGTTCTGATAATGGAAAAGAATACTGTAATAGAGTATTTGAAAACTTCTTGAATAAACATGGGATTGAACATCAAACAAGTGCTCCGTACTCACCCCAGCAGAATGGTCTTGCTGAAAGGATGAACAGGACTCTGGTGGAAAGAGCTAAATGTATGTTGTTTGATGCTCAGCTTGCAAAACAGTTCTGGGCAGAGGCCCTCGCAACGGCAGCATATATAATTAACAGATCACCTACCAAATCAATTAATGGTAAAACTCGTATGAAGTTATGGACTGGTAAGAAACCAAATTTGTCTCATGTAAAGATATTTGGATGTGAAGTAATGACACAAATTCCAAAAGAAAAACGCCAAAAATGGGACTCCAAATCCAGAAAGTTATTGTTTGTTGGTTATTGTGAATCTACCAAAGGATACCGAATACTTGATCCAGATACCAATAAAATCATAAAAGTAGAGATGTAGTATTTTTAGAAAATGTGGAAAAATACAATAATAATATATACTTACCTTGTACATCCAACAGCAACAGTCCAGAGATACAGCCACTCGAAGAATCCCGTAAAGAAGAATTAGAAGACAGCATAGTCCATTCTACTGGTGAGTCAAGTGAGGACTACCAGTCTGGCGATAATGATGATTCATCTTACATACCAGAGCAGTCAATTGATCTCGAGTCACAAATAAGAAACATAAATTTACGTCCAAGGAGAGCTGTTCCGGATGCAGAAAGAGATGACCATGATGTGAGTTATTTCTGTCCAATACTTAATTTAAATGATCCACAAACAGCAGACGAAGCATTATCATCGCCTCATGCTCAGCAATGGAGAGAGGTTATGCAAGAAGAGTATGACTCTCTAATCAAAAACAAAACTTGGTCACTAGTTGATGCACCATCTGGGAAAAGAGTCTTACCATGTAAATGGGTCTATAAAACAAAAACAAATGAAAAAGGTGAGATTATCCGTTTTAAAGCAAGATTGGTTATTAAAGGTTATGCTCAAAGAAAAGGAAGTGACTATGATGAGACATATGCTCCTGTTGTAAGATATACATCTGTTCGATTCTTACTTTCACTGGCTGCGAAGAATGATTTAGAAATTTTCAGATGGATGCCATAAGTGCTTTTCTTCAGGGTGACATAGATACTGAGATATACATGTCACAACCAGAATACTACAAAGGAAATGATCAAGTATGTGTTTTACATAAATCAATTTATGGACTCAAACAAGCTAGCCGGCAGTGGAATCTTAAATTGAACAATATTTTATTAAAAATTGGCTTACAAAGATCACATGTGGATCCCTGTATTTATTATTTAGTAAATGAGTCTACAACTATATTCATTGCAGTGTGGGTGGATGATCTATTAATTTTTACAAATAATAAAGATAAAACAACAGAGATTAAAAACAAGTTAAAGGAGAATGCAGTATGAAAGATCTAGGTGAAATGAAGAATTGTATCGGCATTAATATAAGTAGGAACCGAGAGACAGGTATGATTATGTTAGATCAAGAAAAATATATTAACCTTGTATTGGACCGCTTTAATATGTCTGAATGTAAACCAGTTTCTACCCCGATAGAGGTGTGAATGCAAATTTGAGAAAATCCTGAAGATGGAAACAAAAATATCCCATACAGGGAAGCAGTGGGATGTCTTATATATCTGGCACATGTCACGAGACCTGACATTACCTATGCAGTTAACAAGTTGAGTCAGTACTGCAATAGTCCGGGAAATCAACACTGGCTTGGCATAAAAAGGATTATGAGGTATCTTCAAGGAACCAGGAACCTAAAGCTATGCTATGTCAAAGATGACTCGAAGGAAATAACTGGATATTGTGATGCTGACTGGGCAAGCGACCCAGTGGATAGACGATCATGCACGGGTTATATCTTTTTGTTTCAGAATGCATGTTTATCCTGGAATTCATGTAAACAACAAACTGTGGCACTCTCTACGGCGGAGGCCGAATACATGGCGATGGCGGCGGCCACCCAGGAGGCCCTGTGGCTGCGGCAACTGCAGGCCGAGCTCGGTCAAGGCGAGGACAGTGCACTACTCATCCACTGTGACAACCAAAGTGCAATAAGACTGGCATCAACGGACTGTTATAAACCAAAAACTAAACATATCGATACAACAACGTTTACATTTTCTTAGAGAAAACATTGTTAGTTCTAAAGTTAAATTTAAATTTGTAAATGGTTGTAACATGGTAGCGGATAACTTGACTAAAGGTACTACTTCAGAAAAACACTTGTTTTTGTATTAGTAAAATGGGTCTGCGTTCTGTGGGGGTGTGTTGGGAAATAAGAACGCAACCACATTCTTCCATAAGTTGGCAACACAGTTTGCACTTAGTATATTTTCTTTCATTGTAAGCTGTTAACCCTTTCATGTGTCGACAAGGCAATATACGTTTCTTGCATTTTCTAAATAATCGTTTATTATTTCCACCTAAATATCAACAATGAGTTTAAACGTGGTCGCACTAATCTCACTGATGATTTACGTGAGGGACGGCCTTCTACGGCAACGACTGAAGATAACATCTGTGTTGTGCGGCGTATGATAGAGACTGACAAAATAGTGACCTATCAGCAGATTCGGACAAGCTTAGGCATCGGTATGAGTCAAGTGCACAAAATCCTACACGAACATTTAGCGGTCAGGAAGCTTTGCGCCCGGTGGATACCTCATAATTTGACTGAGGCTCAAAAACTCCATCGTGTGGATTGGTGCCGTAAAATGATTGAAAGATTTAACGGAGGTGACTCAAATGCTGTGTTCGACATACTAACAGGTAACGAAAGCTGGATTTACTGTTATGATCCTGAAACCAAAAGACAATCTGCTCAGTGGGTGTTTCCTTTCGAGGAGTTGCCAACTAAAGTGAAGAGACGGAAAAAATGGTGGCCTCGTTCTTTGGAAGGATAGGTCATTTCGCAACAATTGTGTTAGAGGATCAAAAAACAGTTTCTGCAGAATGGTACACTACCAATTGTTTGCCACTTGTCTTGGAAAAAGTTCGAGAGAAACGACCTCGCAGTAGGATCCTCCTTCACCACGACAACGCCTCATCGCACACCGCCAAGCGAACGATCGACTATTTGGCGACATCAAACGTTGAATTACTGGGTCACCCGCCGTATAGCCCCGACCTCGCGCCTTGTGATTTTTATTTATTTTCAAAAATTAAAGAAAAACTTACGGAAAGCGGTTTATGAATGCTGAAGAAGCGGTGGCTGCGTATCGCGATGCCATTGAAGAGACCCCTAAGGACGAGTGGGCAAAGTGCTTTTCCCAGTGGTTCCATCGCATGCAGCGGTGTATTGACGTGAATGGACAATATTTTGAAAAGATATAATAAAACTAATAACTGGCTAATGTAATCAGTTTTTGATTTTCTAAGAACTTTCAGTTTGACCCTCGTATCTAACTGTGTTCCTAATATCAATCTGATCTGTCCAGCGTTCCGATGTGATCAATCAACTTTCGAAACATTGAATAAATCTTATATACGAGTATAAACCTACTTCAATCATACTTGTAAACCATCTTAAGTCACCGGACGATGAGCGCAACTGCATGGCACTGGTCTGATATTGGCGGTATTACACAAGTAACTTCGAAAAGACAGTGGTGCGCGTGAGATTGGAACCTGGGGCTCTGGATCAGCAGTTCCCGTTCCTCCTACTAGATCAACCGTAACTTACCCATAACTGATGTAAGACCAAATTTTTAGTACCTTTGTCATTATTCATAAATATGAAAACTGTCACAGTAGTATTTCAGTTATTCTAATTACTTGTGACAGTATTTATCAACTGTATCAGGAATTGTGTTTAACCAAATTTGATTAACAAGTAAGCCAATGTAACTCAAGCTACACGCCTGTGGCCGTTTGCTGACCACGTTAAGCATTACGTACAAATAGCTTGCCACCGTAATTGCACACATATCAGCGTTAAGACAAGTTCGCAAATTGAACGCAGATGTTGAGCGAAACTTGCGAACTTCATTAAGACGCTACGGTTCGCTTGCACCGGTCAAAGTTAGGCTCTCAGACATGCTCGAGCACCTTTAGATGCCGGGGTCCATCTTAATGTTGCTAACTAAAGATGTACCAATGCTCCGCTTGAGATATTTTCCCGGCTTAGCAAGTTTTATCCGCGTCGGTCAGACTTTTGCATTAGTGACTTGCTTACTTTGTAACTGTGTGGTTGAGACACTTGAGTGGTCTTGGCTTGAGTGTTATTAGAAAGATATATTATGTGCAATCGAATTCTATTTTGGGTATTTGATGTCTGATATTTCGAGAATCTGATATTATGCGAATGAGCCCTCAAAAGTAGTCCGACAACGATGTATTTAACCGACTTCAAAAAAAAGAGGAGGTTATCAATTCGACCCCTATGTTTTTAATGTATGTTACCTGATTTCTCGAGAATCCCTGCACCGATTTTAAAATTTACTTTTGTGTTTGGATGGGTATGCTTTCCGAATGGTCCCATATAAATTTCATTGAAATCGGTCGGGTGGTTTTTGAAATATGAACCATAAACTAAAATTTGCGTACAATTTTCTGGCTGACGTAGTTGTAGATTTCACAAAAGTTATGAAACTCGATCCTGTCAATACGAAATTGTGTAAATAGATTAATAACAACTTGTTTTACACTAAAAAGGGTAAAATAAACTATTTTCGTACAAAAAATTAAACCGACTTCAAAACCACAAATAGGCACTCAAAAGCGAAAAATAAACTAAAATCATTATTATACGCGCTACTCACTCATCTATTTAAAGTCGGTGCCAGCCAAATCTAACAGGTAGTTGATAGATACTACTTACCTGTGCCTACTTACTATGTACCAACATAGCAATAATCTACTAACTTTTGACCTGACTGGCACCGACTTCAAATAGTTTAAGACAAATGATCGTGATTAGTGGGATTCCTTGGCGTAGGTTTCTTAGCTGTCTGCGCGGTAAATATCACTCTCCAATTTTGCAATCGTTAATTTGTAAAGAAAGATATTAACTGTTGTAAACAAATTTAATGTAAATTCTCTTCCCTACGCCCAAATATCCAAATAATTTCCAACAAACAATCAAACGGTATTGAAACAAAGAAGCTCCGTTTCCGCACCCATTTAAACGAATACTTCGAAGAAGAATTCTTTCGCATAGTTCTGATAAAGAGAAGCGTCGAAACTTCAAATTAAGATTCTTTGAGTTCCTCGCTTCGAAGATTAATGAAGGTGACACCTGAGGGTCGACGCTAACGACCTCGGGGGAAGAAAACTGTTCACAATCAACTGAAAAGTGACGGCAACTTAAAAATCATCTTTTTATAGTGTCTGATCTGACTCAAGAATTGTAACATAAAGTGTCCTAAAATGACTTATAATAAGTAAGTATATTAACTTATTTTTCGGTTTTGAGTGCCCATATGTGGCTTCGAAGTGAGTTAAATGTTTGTATAAAAAATTGGTTGTCTGTAAAGCAGGTTGGCTTACGGACGATAGTTTAATGTGACAACGTCATAACAAAACATTGATAGATATGCGGCGCAAGCGTACAATGAACGTAAAGGGACACATTATCGGCCATGCAGCTTTTAAAAAAGAGTTTGTTTTACCCTTTTCATATTATAAATGTCAATGTTTGGATGTTTGTTGCTCAATCACGTCGCAATATCTGAACGGATCTGGTGGAAATTTAATAATAGTTTGGAGGTCTTTTTATTCCGGGATATTAAAATAACGGGAACTAAGCGAGTATAACTGCTATTGCTTATATCTTATATTTATAATTGTAAATATATACTTGTACCATTGCACCAGTAGGTGGCTGTCTGTACATAGTTGGGGTAAAGACGTTATATTAAAGTTACGATGTCCATGAACAAGAGCGAGCGAATATCAAGCACCACGTACCTGGGACTGCTCGTCTCTTCGATGATGTTTCCTCGAATCGTTATGCTGCGCTCACTCCTAGATCGTACATTCCATATATATACGAGTACGTTCCTGTTGTTGGTTCTCTTGATGTAGCTGACACAAATTATATCACGGATGACAAGGCGTTGAGCACTTTATGAGGATAGATTCTGAGTACTTCCACCGAGTTGAACTCCCAAAAGACGAATGCGCGATGCTTGACAGCTGTTTAGAACTGTTTCTTAGAACTCCCCTCATGTTCGGCCATCGCAAAATCAAAACAACGCCAGTGAGAACGATACAATACTTTTGCTACGAGTACATAGAACACAGACGTAGACAAAATATTTATATTCGTCAAACAAATATTTGTCCTAATTGGGAATAGAACCCATAAAATCCGGCTCCGCGAGCAGACTTATGTACTCAACTAAACGACGAAGCCAGCCAATCTCCGCGACGGCTGAACATATCCGTGGTAATTACGCTGCTTGGATTTTATTGCCGTGACATATTTAATGAAATTTGTGTGAATCGTATTTGATGAAACTAAATTATCATGAAAAACTGTTAAATCGAAGCGCCGGTTCTAGTTTAATAAAAACTTATTACACTTTGCTAAATTTAGTGACTGAATTCAGAGCAAATTAAGAAAGCAAGGTTAGTCGACGGAATTTACAAGCAAGTTTAGAGTTTAGAAGCTTGCTATGCCGAGCCGACCGACCGACCGCGACCGCGACACGTATTACGTGTCGCGCCGAGGCCGTGAAACGTTACGTATCGCGGTCTCGGCGCGAACTGGCGCCCATACAATTCCATAGCGTCAAGTGGTTTCCAGTCGCGGTCTCCTGTCGCGGTCTCGTGTCGCGGTCTCAGCGCGAACATGTACCTTAAAAGAAGCAATCATTCTTCGCTTCTCAATTTAGTATGATAGCTTACACAATATCACACTTCAAACTACACTGAATTCAGTAGCGATTAAATTCTGTAAATAAGCCATACATACATAGAAAAAAGTATTACTAAAAGCTAAAGAAATTACAAATAGAACATCCTATTTAAAAATTTGCCCTCACAATCCCAATGTATAGAAATTTGAAAAGACAGATGATACGTTAGTTTTAATAAGAGTGTACGCATATGTCTCCAACAATGAGAATAATGCTCTCATAATGGGAATGAGAAAATAGCCCGTTGACTGCTCTCGGCTCACAATGAGACTGACAACAATGGCCTAGGACCTATATTCTCAACTCTAGACTAATGAAACAAAAACTCTTTCGCAGAATGAATGCGGGTAGTAAATTGGACGAAGCCCTCTGAATAAAGTAACTGGCAGGCTTTTGACGGCATCGTTATAATTAGTTATTTTTATGGGACTTCTCGAAAACAGAGCTATTTTTTGTGATAGTAGTTTTGAAAGCCCAATTTTTTTCTAAATACGTTGACTGGAGTTTTCCGGCTATATTTTGAACCTGTTCAGATGTCTGTTTTTTAGCTTTTTGTTCTAGTAGTTTTGTTTTATAATCTTCATGTATCAGTTAATATTTTGGATGCAGAAGATTATGGATGAATACAAAATTTGTACTTTGAACTATTTCCATGGAGACTTAGGTAAATGACAGTGGGCGAGTCCTGAGTAGTTATTTTGCAAATTGTTTTCATACAAGTATGCCTGCTTTAGTAGAATATATACCTCGTAAATAAAGTAAAAGAGGGTGCATGTGAAATTTCCCGCTAAACTTCGGGAAAAAGTGCGCACACAAACCATAATATATGGGCTGTGGACCCTCTTGCATTAGAAACGCTTAAAAGCATTGTCTTGTTTTTCCGCGAAATGAGATGTCGGGTTCACTGTACTAAGATTCCTTTAAGTTGGCAAACTTTCTCGCGTAGATTCAGCGATTTCACATGTTTCAGCATTCCGCATACAGAACTTTGAAACTTTGCCACAATCATTAACTACATTTCCTTCGTTCCGTGGTTACCCTTGAGTAAAGTGTTGTAGTCGAGCCTATTTTAGTAGTGGTAGGACTCTTGGCAGAGTCCGCCTGGGGAAGTACCACACCGTTGCCAGTTATTCTACCGCCAAGCAGTAATGTGCAAACATTACTGTGTTCCGGTTTGAAGGGCAATGTTTCCAGAGAAATTACAGGGCTGAGAGATATAACATCTTAGATAACTCTGGGTGACGAGCGCAGTGCAGTGCTAGGTAATGATTTGGACTCTTCATGTACCAATAGCTGCGTGTCGCTGTGCTGTTATGTAGCAGGGATGTTGCTTACCATCAGGCACATGTCCTGCTCGTCTCGTCACTTTATAAAAAAAAACACATCCGACAAGTTCTGCTAGATTATAAAAATAAAATCATGACGACAGTGCCTAAAAGCATGGTGTAGAGCACGGATATTTGGGTGTAGAGACATCTATATGTCTTTAGCTACTCAAGATATATGGAACTTATGAAATAGATAGTTTAGGTCTTGAATTAAGGGTGCGTGGTTCTGTCTACTCGCAATGGCTTTGTGCTGTGGGGTTATAAGGGGGAAGTGTGTAAAGTGGAGAAAAGGACTGCCTGTATTACGGTGTACCGTTCTCCCTGTCTTCTTCAGAAGGTGAACCTGAGGTGCCGAACACTTCTTCGACCAAGGAGTACCAAGGGCGTGGGGACATCTAGAACCTACTTGGTGTACCATGGGATTTACCGGTGACGTAGCGTTGTTTCTAAAGTGGATCTTGATTAGGTTGGCAGTAACGAGTTTACAGAAGAATGCGAGAGCATCCACACGGTCCTCCCGTAAGCGGCAAATGTGGCACACCGTGGGAGTTTTATTCAGTACTAGATGTCCGCCCCGGCTTCGCCCGTGGTACATTATATACCACTTATCGGGATCCCGTACATATCCAACGATGAAAAAATGACTGAAATCGGTTCAGTCATTCCTGAGAATATCGCTTTCAAACAAAAAACCTCTTTAGCTGCCTGCTACGCCACCTGTCGGAAATTGGTCGTACCAACTCAATCGTAATTCGTTCATAGATCATATCTCAATCGTAATCGGTCGCACCAATTAGCAAAGGTTTATATTCAATGACGCCATCTTAATCACACATGATACATGCTGTCATGGTGTCATGTCAAAGCACAAAAACTCTCAAAAAAGAATATTTTTTCCCGTTTTTGTTAGATTCTTGATTCATGCTCTGCTTCTGTTGATAGTAGCGTTATGTTCTATAGCCTATAGCCTTCCTCGAGAAATGGACTATCCAATAGAAAAATAATCTTTCAATTCGGACCAGTACTTCCCGAGATCCTAGCGTTCAAACAAACAAACTCTTCAGCTTTATAATATTAAGTATAGATGTCAGTGGTAGGTTGTCGGTTTTGCTTGGTTCGGTACCACTCGTGGTATCGAGTCCGACATAACCCAGATGGGCATGATATTATGCACAGGCGTATTGCTTACCATCAGACACATGACATGCTCGTCCGGGCGACGAGCATACAACAATTCTCATCATACTCATATGTGATATAGTAGTTAACATAAAATGACTGACCTCGTGGCTTAGTGGGTAGTAACTCTGCCTGCGAAGCCAAGGGTCGTGAGTCGATTCCCCACCCAGTGCAAATATTTGTGTGATGAATTCAAATATTTGCACTGTGTCTGGGTGTTGCTATGTATAATAAGTATATATTTACAACTATATAAGTATTACATCAGCTATCTGGCCGCCATATAACAAGCTTTGCTTAGTTTGGGTTAGATGGTGTTGTATGTGAATTGTCGAAAAAAAAAAAATCTAAAATCTTGCTAAAAGTACAAAAACATATAACATACGAATTTTTAACTTCACCGATGCATGAATTCAAGCGATGATCGTTCAATATAGCGTGTGTCAGTATCGCCTCGTCACCGGCTTGATTGTAACCGTAAATCTTCTCTGTTGTTCCACAATAATTGCGTTCATAAACTCCATGCACATGCAAAAGTAATAAAAATGCTGGACGTAAACTTTGGCTCAACAATAGCAGTTGAAATTGTTGTCAGATATATTCTATGTTATTCGGTTTTTTACTCGTATATTATAGTGGATAGTGGGGAAATTTTTATCAAGTGGACATTGTGGTATTGTTACAATTTTGCGACTATATCCAATTGTTATTAATTATGAATTATGTACAGTATTTGGCCTGTATTGGTTTATAAGTGGTAAAATTGTTTCTAATAATAAAATTAAATATTTATATCGAGATACTTTAATATAAACGAAGCGAAATATTAAAAAAACATGTTTTTTAATCACCTAGGTACTCTGTGGGAATACTGGTATACAGGAAAAACATGATAGTTTAAATTTGCACGTCTGTCTTCGCCGGTGCTGGTTATGTAAATCCGTAGTACCTCAATGATTTACGCCGAAATGAGCGTCATGAATCAAGCGTCGTGACCGCTCGTAATTGCATTGCCAATCGAATTAATGCTTTTGCGTATATGTTGTAGTGCAGTTTTAGTAATTGATTATATTCCGAACGTACTATTTTATTTAGAGAACTTATCCCTGTATAGTTTTATTATCTTTTGGTATACATTTTTGAGAACTAAAATAAGTCTGTGTGATTCGTATATAATATGAAAGAGTACGCGATATTGAGCTCTATGCGTTATCGTTAAACATACAAAGGAAGATGTAAATCGGCTACGTAAAGGCAAAAAAGACACGTTGCGTTGTAGGTACTCATGATTATGAATTACTTTTACATAAGGGTGAACTATCGCAAAGAAAATCAGTAGTTCCATACATTTTGTCAACAATAAAGGCTTATTTGTATGAATAACTGATTTCTTTTGCAATTGTCATTAGAAAGCATCTGTAACAGCTTCATACTGCATTGCACTCGTATATTATAATCTATTCCATGCGACTTCATTTAGTGCTTGGTGTTGGTGTTTAAGTCCTTGAGAATTAAACAGACCATAACTTTGAAATAAAAACTACATTTTCTTTTAATAATCTTATTTGCGTAAGACTTACCTAAAAATTACCTTACTTACAATTTTAGTTTATTGCTGTTTTCGTGAATTGCGCTTATTTTAGGTGGCCATGTCAAGAAAGCCTCTTGGTCACATGACTATTGTATAGAAACCTGTGCTTGGGCAAGAGATTATCAGAAAGAACTATTGAAACGATCAATTATGTCTACCAGAATTAATTGGACCCACGATTCGTGATTGCACCTAATACAATTTTATACCAATAATTAAATGATAATATAAGAGGTACATGGTATTTCCATCAGACTAACAGTAGCCCATCAGTGCTGTGTTTCAACAAAACTTACAAACATTAGCGTACGAATTTTCACGTGTTTAATACAGGTGCAAAGCCGCGTTATTTTCTTTATTAAGGCGACCTAAGATATCCACTTTTATTACAACAATATCTTATATTTATACGTCAAAAAAGCAAACTCTTGTACCTTCGGAGTAATAAAATGTAATGGTGGCAAGCGAAGAGGGTATCGTTTTGTCGGGGTGAGGTTGAATCTCGGAGGGAGAGTAATTTCGTCCAGGATTACAGCTTCATCCCTGGATGGACATTAAAAACAAGGTTATTGAGGTCATTGGACGAACTATGATGTTTGGTCGGTTAAGAATTCAGTTGAAGGTGTCAGGTGTAACATGTAACTCGTGGTCACGGAGTGGTCAAAAGTTTGCGGTCAAAATTATAAGTTTGCGTAGTTTAGTGGCCTCAATTTGACCACAGCCTTTAAAAATAAACAAAATAATATATACGTGTGTGTTTAAAAGGCATGGTAGTTTTTAATGTAATATTGAGAAACAGGTCACCCGTTGAATAACTCTGTTGGGCAGCAATTACGTCATATCTTCTCATCCAAACTACCGCACTGTCTCAAGACCGTAGTTTTTGACCTGTGTGTGTTCCCAGAGATGACTTACGGTACAGAGACATGGT